>JARQOD010001615.1:0-94068 GCA_033576555.1 Oophaga sylvatica
TGGCTGAGTTTGCTCTTAATAATAGGGCTAGCTCTGCCACTTTGATGTCTCCATTTTTCTGTAATTCTGGGTTTCACCCTCGATTTTCTTCAGTACAGACGGAGGCTTCTGCCTGTCCAGGTGTTGACTCTGTTGTGGAGCGTATGCAACAGATTTGGGACCAGGTAGTGGAGAGGTTGTCCCTCTCTCAGGAGAGGGCCCAGCGGTTTGCTAACCGGCATAGGACTGATGGTCCTCGGTTTAAAGTGGGGGACTTGGTCTGGTTGTCCTCAAAAAATATTCCTATGAGAGTGGCATCTCCTAAATTTAAGCCTAGGTTCATTGGACCTTATAAGATCATGGAGATTCTTAATCCTGTTTCTTTTCGTTTGCTTCTTCCAGGGACATTTAAGATCCATAACGTGTTCCACAAGTCCTTGTTGAAGAGGTTTGTTGAGCCAGTGGTTCCTACTGCTTTGCCTCCTGACCCTGTTCTGGTTGAGGGCAATATGGAGTTTGTGGTTGAGAAAATATTGAATTCTCGTTTTTCTAGACGGAAACTCCAGTATTTGGTTAAGTGGAGAGGTTATGGTCAGGAAGACAATTCTTGGGTGTTTGCTTCGGACATCCATGCTAGGAGACTCATCCGTGCGTATCATAGAACTCATCCTGACCGACCTGGTTGCTCAAGTGAGGGTTCGGTGACCCCTACTCAAGGGGGGGTACTGTTGTGAATGGACTTGAAATGAGTTCTGAGCAGAGGCTCCCTCTGGTGTTTACAAGCGGTACTGGACTGTCCAGTGAAGATTGTGAGGATTGGGAATCAGGTGTTACTGACTGGTCTTATTTAAGGGAGTCGCCTTCCCATCAGGGTTGCCGGTGATCAATTGTTCTGGTCTCAATCCTTGATTCCTGTTTCCTTTGTAGCCTGCTGTGTCGTGTCTGCATCTCCTGCTAACAGATAAGACATTTTCTTCTTTTTGTTTTTGTGCTTGATTTTTGCATTTTGTCCTGCACTTCTGTGGGGGCCTTCAGGGTCCCCTCCGGGGGCTTTTGCCCTCTCAGTTTAGTTCAGCCACTGATGTTTTGTACATTTGCTTTTTCCAGTTTTTTCAGTGGCTGCTGTTTTGATTTTGTTACACCAGAGAACTAATTTAGGTGGTAGAGGTCGTGTGATCTCAGGTGTTTTTGAAATTAGTAGAGTTGGTGCTTTTCAGGGTTTTTTGGGATTGCAGTAAGTGCCCTTCCTATCCTTTTCTATTTAGATAGTTTGGGCCCCAACGTTTGCTCTTACTATTTTCTGTCTGTGTCAGTATTTCTTCTTGTCTAACCGCCATTACATGTTTGGGGGCTTTCTATGTTCTTTGGGGATCTGCTCCGGGGCAGATAGCTTTCCTCTTTCTATCTTTAGGTATAGTTAGTTTCTCAGGCTGTGACGAGGCGTCTAGGACCAACGTAGGAACGCTCCACGGCTGCCTCTAGTTGTGGTGGTTAGTCAGGGTACTGCAATCTCATAGATTCCAACTTCTCTGGTGTTTTGCCTTTTTTACCTGCACTCCTCAGTTACCAAATCATAACATAAAGGCGTCTACAGAGAAACTACAGACTGGCCCCATACCTGGAGAAACTCCCGGACCCCAGAGACCGAAAGATCCTGAGCCGGTATAGACTCAGTGCCCACAGTCTGGCCATCGAATCCGGCCGACACAGGCAGAGCTACAAGCCCAGGGAGGAAAGACTATGCCAACACTGTGACCAGGAGGCCATAGAGGACGAAACCCACTTCCTGCTACAGTGCTCCAAATACTCAGCAGTGAGGGACACTCACTTCAGGAGACTCTCACATCTCTTCCCGGATTTCATCACCATGAAGGAGGAAGAGAAAACATATATACTGCTGGGGAAGAAGAGAGAGCAGCTGAGATAGCAGCGCGGTATGTGAGCGAATGTCATAGACTGCGAGAAAGAGAACTATGATATGCCATGGACTTCTATAGCCCCCACCCTGGATCTGCCCCATCCCCCTCCCTATGCCATGGACATCTATAGCCCACACCCTGGATCTGCCCCCATCACCCTTCCCTATGCCATGGACTTCCATAGCCCCCACCCTAGATCTGCCCCTACCCAACATCCCTACAGTCCCTATCCCTATTCCTTTTTGTACACTTGCTTTTGCAAAACTAATGTGTATTTAGTCCTGCCAATAAAGCTTCTTTGAATCTTGAATCTTGAAGCTGACAGGAGCCCGTACAGTGTATATCTATAGTAACATATACCTGACAGGAGCCCATACAGTCTATATCTACAATAATAGATACCTGACAGGTGCCTGTACAGTCTATATTTACAATAATATATACCTGACAGGAGCCCATACAGTCTATATCTACAGTAATAGATACCTGACAGGAGCCTGTACAGTCTATATCTACAGTAATAAATACCTGACAGGAGCCAGTACAGTCTATATCTACAGTAATATATACCTGACAGGAGCCCATACAGTCTATATCTACAATAATATATACCTGACAGGAGCCTGTACAGTCTATATCTACAATAATATATACCTGACAGGAGCCCGTACAGTCTATATCTACAGTAATATATACCTGACAGGAGCCCGTACAGTCTATATCTACAGTAATATATACCTGACAGGAGCCCGTACAGTCTATATCTACAGTAATATATAGCTGACAGGAGCCCATACAGTCTATATCTACAGTAATATATACCTGACAGGAGCCCGTAGTCTATATCTACAGTAATATATGCCTGACAGGAGGCCCTGAGAATATTGGGAGATATACAGTAAGTACATACCTCATAATGGAATCTGATCCATCAGATATTTATTTAAAAGAATTGCAGTTACTTATCAAAGATGGATACCAAAAGGGATTTTTGAATAAATATGAATTTGATTTTGTAAATATTACCCACCCTAGGGTTCCTTATTTTTACTATCTCCCTAAGATTCACAAGAATCAGTCCAATCCCCTGGTAGACCTATAATATCGGCTATAGGAGGCCTCACCTCCAATCTGTCCCGTTTTGTGGATTGTCACCTACAGAAATTGTGCCCAGATCTCCCATCATATTTAAAGGACACTACTCACATTTTAAATCTTTTAAGAAATATTAAATGGGAAGATCATTACATTATGGGCACTCTTGACATCACTTCTTTATATACAGTAATACAACACGACAAAGGATGTGAGGCCAGTAAATATTTTATGAATGCCAGTGGTTTGATACCTATTGAACAAACAAATTTTATTCTTGAATGTATACGATTCATTTTAACACATAACTATTTTAGATTTTGTATGAACTACTACTCCCAGCAATGGGGCACCGCCATGGGCACCAGTTTCGCACCTAGTTACACTAATTTGTATGTAGGTAAGTGGGAAGATGATGTCATCTACCCCAATGGAAAGCTGAGGTCGAACCTGGTGCTCTGGCATAGTTTTATTGATGACATCATTTTTATTTGGTCTGGTGGTCCTATTTTATTGTCTGATTTTATTGAAGATTTAAATAAAAATGATTATTTTTTAAAATTTACTTCTTCCACCAGTACCAACAGTATACATTTTTTAGATTTAAAATTTTTTATTGAAAGTGGCACTATACACACCAGAACATATCATAAACCCACGGATTCTAATAATTATATATCCTTAGAAAGTTGTCATCTCCCAAGCTGACTACTTAATGTCCCAAAGAGCCAGCTAATTAGAGCTCATAGGAATTGCTCAAAAATTCAGGACTTTGATCAGGAAGCCCAGAACCTTATCGCAAGATTCCAATATAAGGGGTATCAAAAAGAAATTTTGATGGACAATAAACTACAAGTGGAATCAATACCACGAGAGCAACGCATAACGTATAGAAGTACTATAAATGCTAGTTGCAAAATGGAACAAATCCCAATTATAACCCAATATAACTCTAATAGTTATATTCTGCGAAAAATTGTATATAAACATTGGGCTTTGCTTAAGGAGGATAAAATCATAGGAGAAACCTTGTCGGATAAACCTCGTTTCATTTACAGGAAAGCTAAGAATTTGGGTAACTTCCTAGCTCCAACTGTGCCTAGATCTCTGAATAATCCTCATTTCCATAGGGACCATACATTAGCCGTTTTTTTCCCCTGTAGAAAGTGTTTGCCATGCAGGAAATTGGGGTCAACTAAGCAATTGACCATTTCTCATCAATCTATTAAAATGGAGGTAAAAGAATTTATCACATGCTCCACCACGGGCGTTTTATATGGAATTACGTGCCCATGTGGTTAGGTTTACATTGGTCGCACCATACGTCCTATGCATATAAGAATTGCTGAACATCTGCGCAACATTATTAAACAATATACAGGACATCCGTTATCGGAACATTTTTCCAACTATCATGGTGGATCAATAAAAAATATAGTAGTTACGGGGATCAAAACTGTGAAAAGAAACTGGAGAAGAGGCAATTTTATCTCACAAATGTCCAGAGAAGAGAGCAGATTGATATTTGAAATGAACACTCTTGTTCCATATGGACTAAATAAAGAAATTGAATTGTTCGCATTTAATATGTAAAATCTGGAGCAAGTATATAAAGAGCACACTGAGCACACAAGACCCATCCCTGACGAAGGAATCAGAGAATTCCGAAACGCGTAGGAATTGTGGTCTTGTGTGCGCACCGTAGCCAGTCACGTGTCAGTGACATCACGCAAGGTCCTGCAGCAACGCTGCACTTTGCTGGCTCCACATTTTTTCAGTACCGCCTTACGAGGTATACCGCCACCGGCCGGGACGGCACCTCACGGCTGACTAATCCATCATCCTGCCTTTTCATTTTTATACTAAATGTGAATTGAGGATCTTCAAGTAATCTTTGGATCATTTACTGGACTTTATTTTCACAAGGGAGACACATAAGAAGCCGTAAGAGCTATTCGGAACCACAGGACCTTCCACACACCTGAGGATTTCAGTTTATAAAGGTAACCTTATTGTAACCTTATTTTACCGAGAATATCTTTTATGATTTCATGGGTTACTCTTTCTAACCTACAGTGCAGCGCGTAGAATTATATTTAAATTTACCCTTCAGTACCCTTGGCAAATTGGAGGTTAATTTGCCATATCTACCGCAGCTTCACATTTTTTCCTTCAGTGCGCCTGGGCTTTTTTTTTCTCAATAATATATACCTGACAGGAGCCCGTACAGTCTATATCTACAGTAATATATACCTGACAGGAGCCCATACAGTCTATATCTACAGTATTATATACCTGACAGTAGCCCGTACAGTCTATATCTACAGTAATATATACCTGACAGGAGCCCATACAGTCTATATCTACAGTAATATATACCTGACAGGAGCCTGTACAGTGTATATCTAGAGTAATATATACCTGACAGGAGTCCATACAGTCTATATCTACAGTAATATATACCTGACAGGAGCCCATACAGTCTATATCTACAGTAATATATACCTGACAGGAGCCCGTACAGTCTATATATACAGTAATATATACCTGACAGGAGCCCATACAGTCTATATCTACAGTAATATATACCTGACAGGAGCCCGTACAGTGTATATCTATAGTAATATATACCTGACAGGAGCCCATACAGTCTATATCTACAGTAATATATACCTGACAGGAGCCTGTACAGTCTATATCTACAGTAATAAACACCTGACAGGAGCCTGTACAGTCTATATCTACAGTAATAGATACCTGACAGGAGCCCATACAGTCTATATCTACAGTAATATATACCTGACAGGAGCCTGTACAGTCTATATCTACAGTAATATATACCTGACAGGAGCCTGTACATTCTATATCAACAGTAATAGATACCTGACAGGAGCCCATACAGTCTATATCTACAGTAATATATACATGACAGGAGCCCGTACAGTCTATATCTACAATTATGTACACATATACTGTGTGGCCCGCATTCTTTTGCTATACCCATGCAGCTGTATATGTTTAAATTGATTGTTTCTGTGTTGTTCACAGTTGGCTTCAGCTTGATCATCGATTTCCGAGCACGTGATGCCACATGGCGAGCTCAAATAAATGAAACACTTCAGGACGGTGCAGAGGGATCAAATGAGGGGTCTCAAAGGGAACTGCAAGAGGCTATTTTTCTTTTCAAAGACCTTCTAAAAAAACGGACTAAGGTCTGGTGGAACCACGAGTTCCTAGACAAATATATCAAAACTGACCTGATACCAAGAGGTCTCCGAATTCAGGTGTTCCCATCTTTTCCTATTCAGGATGATTCCTTTAAAAATTGGTGGGAGCAATTAACCAACACTTGCTCCACTGGTTTTATGAAATTATTAAAAGAAATTAATCAAAATACGTTGGAAACACTTGAGTCCGAGATCGAGTCTGTCCAGGTCACGCTACGACGTGAGATGTCCAGTGAAAATTTTTAAAAATTTAATGATTCCATTGATGCGGATCTACAAAAGTGGGCTCTTGAAATTTAATCTTTTAAATCCAAGAAATACAAACGTGACATTCAAGATAAATTACTTTCAAGAGTATACAGGTGGCGTAATCCTACCGATCGTTCACGCCCGAGATATAGGAATTCATCATACTCAAGGTCACGATCTGCCTCTATGCGATCTAACCAATCAACAAATGAAGAACCTACTTTTAAAAATCTCACACTAGTGACCAACGCTGTGATAAATCTGGTGGGAAAAAGATGGTGACTCGTCAGGCTACCAAAAATAAAAACAATGGAGGGGGGACCACCCAGTCTGCGTCACAGAGTGGACTACAGGTAGTTAATCTATCTCATCACATTCTGTCTGTTACACAATTAGAAGTTCTGAGTAGGGGCTTAACATTTTCGCCAACTAATTCATTTAACTTTTTTACAGTTCTAAAGGATTTACACCTGTTTTCTCATAAGCTCCTGCTCAGAAAATTGCATAGTCAGATCCAGATGTTGGAGTCCTGGAGTGACAACGAGAGGGAGGCTTTACAGAACCTCGAGGAATTACTTGAGGAACAGTCGGCACCCTCCACAAGTAGGTTTCCTACATCACTGTTACCCAGATCAGCGAGGTTCCCCCCCTTGTCACTATGCCCAGCAATTGATATTTTTACAAGGTTGGTAACTGAAGATCTAAAAAAACTATCTACGAGACGTAGATTTGATAATTTGACGCATGAACAACGTCGCGCCCTGTCACAACTACAATCTCTCTCTGATGTAGTTTTTAAACCTGCTGACAAGTGGGGGAACATCGTGATCTGGCCGTGTGATAAATATGAACGTGAGGCATTTCGTCAACTGAGGGACTCTAGTACATACAGTAAGCTGACACATAGCCCTCTTTCCTCCCTTTCGCTGGAACTCCAGTACATTCTGCATAGAGCCTATGAGTCAAATATTATTACTAAAAAAATCTATGAGGGCCTACTTATAAAAAATCCTAAGACCCCGACTTTCTATTTACTTCCGAAAATCCACAAGGATGCCCTCAACCCACCAGGACGTCCTATAGTGTCGGGCATTGGTGGCCCATGTGACATGGTATGCAAATTTATCGATTTCTATCTTAAACCCATTGTGGAGACACTGCCTTCATTCGTTCGGGAAACAACGGACGTCCTGGCACGGGTTGACGGCATCCTTGTGGATGATACCACTATTCTGGTGACGGCCGACGTGGAATCTTTATACACCTGCATCGATCATTCCCAAGGCCTGGCTGCTGTCCGTCTCTTCCTGGGGTCCTCCGACCTGGATGGCCCTATGTGTGAGCTGATCCTCGAGCTGCTCCACTACGTCTTAACTCACAAGTTGTTTGTCTTTAAAGACAATTTTTACTGACAGAAACGCGGTACAGCCATGGGCGCGCCCTGTGCGCCCGCCTACGCCAATCTCTTCTTGGGTTCCTGGGAGAGATCCTTGTTTGGCGACGCGGGCGCGCAGGCTGCCTCCCATGTGCTGTACTGGTTTAGATATATTGATGACATCTTGATGTTGTGGGATGGGACGGTGCAGCAGCTCGAGGACTTTATGGTGGAGCTGAATCAGAATTCTTTTAATATTCATTTGACTTATAAGCATAGTCGCACTAAGGTTGAGTTTCTGTACGTCTCTCTGGAGGTTGACGTCAACCACCGCTTGCGGACGGACGTCTATAGGAAGCCCACCTCTGTTAATTCACTGATTCACGCTAAGTCAGCCCATCACCCTGCCACGATTAGGGCCGTCCCGGTCGGACAGTTCCTTCGAATGAGACGCATCTGCTCCACTGATGATGCCTTTGAGACACAAGCCAAGGACCTTAAATGTCGCTTTAAATCACGCGGCTACAGCAATAGATGCATAAAACAGGGATATGATCGAGCGAGGAGAACTCCACGCGACCGTCTCCTCAATACTACTCGTATTGACAGACAGAAATGTGATGAGGGACCTATACGATTTATTACAACCTTTAATCATGAATGGTCTAGCATTCGACAGACTATTGCTAGACATTGGGATGTATTTAGAACTTAGCCTGCTTTGTTCCGCTGTCTGGATGACCATCCATCCCTGACCTCTAGACGGTCAAAGAACTTGAACGATCTTCTTGTCCGGAGTCACTATCTTCCGCCCCCCAAAAATGTCTTTGGAACTCGTGGTCCTATTCCAGGCTTTTTTCCTTGTGGCCATTGCCTTGCTTGCGCCAATGCCCTGCGTTCCTCAACCTTCTCTTCCTCTGGTGGCGATAAAACCTTTGACATACGCTGGCGTATATCCTGTGGCAGCTCAAATGTCATTTATTATGCCACGTGTGACTGCCCCAGGATATGACCACCAGGGAATTAAGAATACGTATTAGGGAGCACGTAAAGGATATTGGCGCAGCGAGGTCCATCTTTGATTCCTCGGACCTAAAGACGATTCCTCGCCATTTTAACCCCTCTCTGCCATCAGACGTACTATTCCGTCCATGTGACCCTGGACCTAATTCCCATTGACGGAATAGTACGTCATGGGCGATCAGCTGCGCTCCCGGGGGGAGCGTAGCTGATCGCAGCCGGGTGTCAGCTGTATATCACAGCTGACACCCAGCACTATGTGTCAGGAGCGGTCACGGACCGCTCCCGGAACACTAACCCCTGGCACACCACGATCAAACATGATTGCAGTGTACCCGGGGCACAGGGGAGGATCGCGCAGGGTGGGGGCTCCCTGCGCGCTCCCCTGTGACCCTCAGAGCAGCGCGATGTGTCGCGCTGTTCCGAGGGTCCGTCCTCCCTCCAGGTCCCCGGATCCAGTATGGCGCTGGGGTCCTGCAGGGAGGCGGCTTCCTCAGCGCCTGCTGAGAGCAGGCGCTGAGGAAGCCTGCAGCGATGCCAGAGCGATCGCTGGTGTGACAGAGTGCTGTGCACACTGTCACACCAGCGATCTGATAAAATATTGTGATGTCCCACCCTGGGACAAAGTAAAAAAGTAAAAAAAATAAAAATAAAAAGTGGTAAAAAAAATCATAAAAAAAAAAAAATATTCCCCAATAAATTCATTTCTTCGTGTAAATAAAAAAAACAAAACAATAAAAGTACACATATTTGGTATCGCCACGTCCGTAACGACCCCCCCTATAAAACTGTCCCACTAGTTAACCCCTTTAGTGAACCCCTTAAAAAAAAAAACTAAGCAAAAAGTCAATGCTTTATCATCATACCGCCGAACAAAAAGTGGAATAACACGCGATCAAAAAGACCGATATAAATAAACATGGTACCGCTGAAAACGTCATCTTGTCCCGCAAAAAACGAGCCATCATACAGCATCATCAGCAAAAAAATAAAAAAGTTATAGCTCGCAAAATAAAGCGATGCAAAAATAATGATTTTTTATATAAAATTGTTTTTTATTCTATAAAAGCGCCAAAACATAAAAAAATGTTATAAATGAGGTATCGCCATAATCGTACTGACCCGAAGAATAAAACTGCTTTATCAATTTTACCACACGCGGAACGGTATAAACCGCTCCCCCAAAAGAAATTCATGAACTGCTGATTTTTGTTCATTCTAACCTCCCAAAAATCGAAATAAAAAGCGATCAAAAAATGTCACGTGCTCAAATATGGTACCAATAAAAACGTCACCTCGTCCCGCAAAAAATAAGACCTCACATGACTCTGTGGGCCAAAATATGCAAAAATTATAGCTCTCAAAATGTGGTGATGCAAAAAACTGCTTTTTGCAATAAAAAGCGTCTTTTAGCGTGACAGCTGCCAATCACAAAAACCCGCTATAAATAGTAAATCAAACCCCCCTTTATCACCCCCTTAGTTAGGGAAAAATAATAAAATTAAAAAAATGTATTTATTTCCATTTTTCCATTAGGGTTAGGGTTGCGGCTAAAGTTAGGGTTAGAGTTGGCGCTAACGTTAGAATTAGGGTTGGGATTAGGGTTAGGGGTGTGTTAGGGTTAGGTTTGTGGTTAGGGTTGGGACTAGGGTTAGGGGTGTGTTGGGGTTAGGGTTGGAGTTAGAATTGGGGGGTTTCTGCTGTTTAGGCACATCAGGGGCTCTCCAAATGTGACATGGCGTCTGATCTCAATTCCAGACAATTCTGCGTTGAAAAAGTCAAACGGTGCTCCTTCACTTCTGAGCTCTGCCATGCGCCCAAACAGTAGTTTACCCCCGCATATAGGGTATCAGCGTACTCTGGGCCACAAGAGTTATTGTGCAATTTGTCCTATTTCTTCTGTTACCCTTGGGAAAATAAAAAACTGGGGGCGACAAAATCATTTTTGTAAAAAAAAAAAAAAAATGATTTTTTTGTTTTTACGGCTGTATGTTATAAATTTTCTGTGAAGCACTTGGGGCTTCATAGCGCTCACCACACTTCTAGATAAGTTCCTTGTGGGGTCTATTTCCAAAATGGGGTCACTTGTGGGGGGTTTCCACTGTTTAGGCGCATCAGGGGCTCTCCAAATGCGACATGACGCCCCCAGACCATTCCATCAAAGTCTGCAATCCAAAACGTCACTACTTCCCTTCCGAGCCCAGACGTGCACCCATACAGTCGTTTTCTCACACATGTTGGGTATCAGCGTACTCAGGACAAATTGGACAACAACTTTTGGGGTCCAATTTCTCCTGTTACCCTTGTGAAAATAAAATATTGGGGGGCGAAAAAATCATTTTTGTAAAAAAAAAAAGATTTTTATTTTTACAGCTGTACGTTATAAACTACTGTGAAGCACTTCGGGGTTCAAAGTGCTCAACATACTTCTAGATAAGTTCCTTGTGGGGTCTATTTTCCAAAATGGGGTTACTTGTGGGGGGTTTCCACTGTTTAGGCGCATCAGGGGCTCTCCAAATGCGACATGACGCCCCCAGACCATTCCATCAAAGTCTGCAATCCAAAACGTCACTACTTCCCTTCCGAGCCCCGACGTGTGCCCATACAGTAGTTTACTCCAAAATATTGGGTATCAGCGTACTCAGGACAAATTGGACAACAACTTTTGGGGTCCAATTTCTCCTGTTACCCTTGTGAAAATAAAATATTGGGGGCAAAAAAAATCATTTTTGTAAAAAAAAAAAAAGATTTTTTATTTTACGGCTGTACGTTATAAACCTCTGTGAAGCACTTTGGGGTTCAAAGTGCTCACCACACATCTAGATAAGTTCATTGAGGGGTCTAGTTTCCAAAATGATGTCATTTGTGGGGGGTTTCCACTGTTTAGGCAGATCAGGAGCTCTCCAAACACAACATGGCATCCAGCCAATTCTGCGTTGAAAAAGTCAAACGGCGCTCCTTCCCTTCCAAACACTGCCATGCACCCAAACAGTGGTTTACCCCCACATATGGGGTATCAGCATACTCAGGACAAATTGCACAATAACTTTTGGAGTCTTGTTACCCTTGGGAAAATAAAAATTGGGGTGAAAAGATCAATTTTGTGGAAAAAATATGATTTTTTAATTTTACGGCTCTACGTTATAAACTTGTGTGAAGCACTTGGGGGTTCAAATTGCTCACCAAAGATCTAGATAAGTTCCTTAGGGGGTCTAGTTTCCCAAATGGGGTCACTTGTGGGGGTTTCCACTGTTTAGGCACATCAGGGACTCTCCAAATGCAACATGGCGTCCAATCTCAATTCCAGCCAATTTTGGTTGGAAAAAGTCAAATGGTGCTCCTTCCATTCCGAGCTCTGCCATGCGCCCAAACAGTGGTTCCCCCCACATATGGGGTATCAGCATACTCAAGACAAATTGGACAACAACTTTTGAGGTCCAATTTCTCCTGTTACCTATGGGAAAATAAAAAATTAGTGACTAAGAGATAATTTTTATGGGAAAAAAATAGGATTTTTTATTTTCATGCCCGGGCATTATAAACTTGTGTGAAGCACTTGGGGGTTCAAAGTGTTCATCAAAGATCTAGATAAGTTCCTTAGGGGGTCTAGCTTCCAAAATGGGGTCACTTGTGGGGGTTTCCACTGTTTAGGCTCATCTGGGGCACTACAAACGGAACATGACCCCCATCAATGTTTGCATTCCAAAACGTTACTGCTTCCTTTCCAAGCCCTGCCGTGCGCCCAAACAGTTTCCCCCCCCCACATATGGGGTATCAGCGTACTCAGGACAAATTGGACAACAACTTTTGGGGTCCAATTTCCTTGGAAAAAATCAAAAATTTGGGACTAAAAAATCATTTTTGTGGAAAATTGTTTTTTTTTTTTTCACACCCAAGCATTATAAACTTTTGTGAAACACTTTGGAGTTCAAAGTGCTCACAACAGATCTAGATAAGTTCCTTAGGGGGTCTAGTTTCCAAAATGGTGTCACTTGTTGGGGGTTTCCACTGTTTAGGCGCATCAGGGGCTCTCAAACACGACATGGCGTCCAATCTCAACTCCAGCCAATTTTAGTTTGAAAAAGTCAAACGGCGCTCCTTCCCTTACGAGCTCTGCCGTGTGCCCAAACAGTGGTTTTCCCCCACAAATAGGGTATTGGCGTACTCAGGAGAAATTACACAACAACTTTATCTGCCCATTTTCTCCTTTTAACCTTGTCAAAATAAAGAAAAGTTTGTAAAAGATCATTTTTGTGGCTAAAAAGTTAAATATTAATTTTTTCCTTCCACCTTGCTTCAGCTCCTGTGAAGCACCTGAAGGGTTATTAAACTTCTTGAATGTGGTTTTGAGTACCTTGAGGGGTGCAGTTTTTAGAATGGTGTCACTTTTTGGTATTTTCTGCTATATAGACCCGTCAAAGTGACTTCAAATGTGAGGTGGTCCCTAAAAAAATGGCTTTGTAAATTTTGTTGTAAAAATGAGAAATCACTGGTCAAATTTTAACCCTTAGGCTAAGTTCACACGTTGCGGAATTGCCGCGGAAATTTCCGCGGCAATCCCGCACTTCTCCCGCAGGAAATACGCACGTTTTTTGTATGCTGATTCCCGCCAGAATAATAGCGTTTTGCAAGCGTAATTAGCTTGCAGAATGCTAGCGTTTTCCTAGCGATCTGTAGCATCGCTTGGAAAACTGATTGACAGGTTGGTCACACGAGTCACACATAGTGTTTGACACGTGTGACCAACTTTTTACTATTGATGCCGCCTATGCCGCATCAATAGTAAAAAGATCTAATGTAAAAATAATAAAAAAAATAATAAATAATGATATTCTCACCTTCCGGCGGCCCCCGCAGCCTTCCCGCCTTCAGCGACGCTCCCGGAAACTCCTATTCCCAGGAGTCCTTTGCGACAAATCACACCGATGACGTAGCATCTCGCGAGACCGCTACGCCATCTGGGTGATCTCGCAAAGCATCACTGGGAACGGAAGTTGGCGGGAGCGTCGCTGAAGGCGGGAAAGCTGCGTGGGACGCCGGAAGGTGAGAAATATCATTATTTTTTATTTTAAGTATTGTTTTACCAGGGATATGGTACCCAGGGCCTGGAGGAGAGTCTCCTCTGCTCCAGACCCTGGGTACCATCCGCACATGAACCGCTTACATTGCGCATAGTGGGCATAGCCACATGCGGAAAGTAAGCGGTTCAATGCATTCCTATGGCGGCGGAATCACCGCGGTTACGCTAAATTAATGAACATGTTGCTAGATTTTCCGCAAAGCGTTTTTTTTCGCGGAAAATACCGCAACATGTGTACAAAACATGCGCAATCAATTAACAAGTATAGAATGCTTAATGCTTGCGTTTTTTTCGCGGTTTAACCGCGGAAAATCGCGGAAAAAACGCGAAAAAAAACGCAATTATTCCTGATCGTGTGCACTTAGCCTTATAATTTCCTAACTAAAAAAAATTTTGGTTCCAAAATTGTGCTGATGTAAAGTAGACATGTGAGAAATGTTATTTCTTAACTATTTTGTGTGACATATTTCTCTGTTTTAAGGGAAAAAAAATTCAAAGTTTGAAAATTGCAAAATTTTCTAAATTTTCGCCATATTTGTGTTTTTTTCAAAAATAAACGCAAGTTATAGCGAAGAAATTATACTTCTAACGTGAAGTACAATATGTCAAAAGAAAACATTCTCAGAATCGCGAAGATCCGTTGAAGCATTCCAGAGTTATAACCTCATAAAGAGACAGTGGTCAGAATTGTAAAAATTGGCCCGGTCATTAACGTGCAAACCACCCTTGGGGGTGAAGGGGTTAAACATCACCACAACTGTGATGCCACATCGTTTAAGGTCAGTGGAATCGACATTCTCCACCTCGGTGTTAGAGGTGGGGAATACAAAAAAATTTTGGCTCAGATGGAGGCATGTTGGATTGTCCAGTTGGACACAATGGTGCCCAATGGCTTAAATTAATCTTTGAGTTTTGCCTCTTTTTTATAAAAAATGCTGTTCTCCTTTTGAGTTTTCCCTTCATTTTTTGATGTCTTCTTGTTTTTTAATCTTGTTTTTAATTAAATGTTTTTTCAGTTTGTTAATACCCACGTGCGGAACCTCGACCCTCCATCTGGCCTCCTCCTGGACGACTTCATAATATGGACACACCTGTATTTTATGTGGATATGTTTATGTGGTGACGACCATTGTGTATTCTGTGTATATCACTTTGATGTACCAGCGGGTCATATATATATGTGTGTTTATTTTTATAAATGCTATACCATATTACATAACTACCATCATCAGATATGTTTTTGCTGGTGCATTTATAAATACTTATGACTCTGATTAATCTTGCTTTGCATTGGTACATTTTAGATACATTTGTTTGCCACTATATTGATCTGAGGAGACTCGGCTGTGCGCATGCTCCGCTGTTGTCCCGGTGCTTTCCTCCGTGGTGGGGCGTCTTTCTGCGTCCGATGCGCGCCCAGAGTTTTTGCATGACGCCGCCATCACTGTGGTTCGTCGGGTCACTGCGACGCATGCGCCGATGTGCCATCTCCTATTGGTCAGATCTGACCATGTGACTAAGGAAGGGGAGGTATTTGAAGGTCCTCTGTTCACATCGTCACTATCCCCTTGAAAAAGTGGCGGTCCTCGCCACGAAACGTACGTCGGGGTGACATCTCTTTTTGGGGTGACTACCCTCCTGCTGTACCATCCAATTACTGGTGAGCACATTTGTCTCCTACTTTAGGCAGCGCTTTATTCTTTGCTGGTTATGCATGAGAACGATACTATTGCTGCAAATGTGCCCCATGGCTTGTGGGTTATGAGACTGCTTTTATAGCCCTTTTTTTCCCCGGATTTATAGGTTTACCTATGTCTTTATATTGTGCTGTATAAGGCTTCTCTGCCACTGCCATTTACTATACTGTTACCACAACGTGTAGTCAGGAGTGAATTCACCCTTGTGTCTGCACTAGTCCTGTGTGTTTTTTCGTTCTTTATATGTAATTTTGTGCTACTTTAGTAATATTATACAATAAAAATTGACTTTTTTACTTTACTATCACCTATGACTCCTTTTTCTCCTTGCTTCAATAATATATAGCTGACAGGAGCCCGTACAGTCTATATCTATAGTAATATATACCTGACAGGAGCCCATACAGGCTATATCTACAGTAATATATACCTGACAGGAGCCCGTACAGTCTATATCTACAGTAATATATACCTGACAGGAGCCCATACAGTCTGTATTTACAATAATAGATACCTGACAGGAGCCTGTACAGTCTATATCTACATAATATATACCTGATAGGAGCCATACAGTCTATATCTACAGTAATATATACCTGACAGGAGCCTGTACAGGCTATATCTACAGTAATATATACATGACAGGAGCCCATACAGTCTATATCTACAATAATATATACCTGACAGGAGCCCGTACAGTCTATATCTACAATAATATATACCTGATAGGAGCCTACAGTCTATATCTACATAATATATACCTGACAGGAGCCCGTACAGTCTATATCTACAGTAATATATACCTGACAGGAGCCCTACAGTCTATATCTCCAATAATATATACCTGACAGGAGCCTCGTACAGTCTATATCTACAATAATATATACCTGATAGGAGCCTGTACAGTCTATATCTACAGTAATATGATACCTGACAGGAGCCCATACAGTCTATATCTACAATAATAGATACCTGATAGGAGCCCATACAGTCTATATCTACAAGTAATATATACCTGACTAGGAGCCATACAGGCTATATCTACAGTAATAATACATGACAGGAGCCCATACAGTCTATATCTACAATAATATATACCTGACAGGAGCCCGTACAGTCTATATCTACAATAATATATACCTGATAGGAGCCCATACAGTCTATATCTACAGTAATATATACCTGACAGGAGCCTGTACAGTCTATATCTACAATAATATATACCTGACAGGAGCCCGTACAGTCTATATCTACAGTAATATATACCTGACAGGAGCCCGTACAGTCTATATCTACAATAATATATACCTGATAGGAGCCCATACAGTCTATATCTACAGTAATATATACCTGACAGGAGCCTGTACAGGCTATATCTACAGTAATATATACCTGATAGGAGCCAGTACAGTCTATATCTACAGTAATAGATACCTGGAAGGTGCCCATACAGTCTATATCTACAGTAATATATACCTGACAGGAGCCCATACAGTCTATATCTACAGTAATATATACCTGATAGGAGCCCATACAGTCTATATCTACAGTAATATATACCTGACAGGAGCCCATACAGTCTGTATCTATAATAATATATACCTGACAGGAGCCCATACAGTCTGTATCTACAGTAATATATACCTGACAGGAGCCCATACAGTCTATATCTACAGTAATATATACCTGACAGGAGCCCATACAGTCTATATTCAATTCAATTCAATTCAAAGAAGCTTTATTGGCAGGACTAAATACACATTAGTTTTGCCAAAGCAAGTGTACAAAAGGGAATAGGGATAGGGATGTTGGGTAGGGGCAGATCTAGGGTAAGGGCTATGGAAGTCCATGGCATAGGGAGGGGTGATGGGGGCGCAGGTCCAGGGTGGGGGCTATAGAAGTCCATGGCATAGGGAGGGGGGATGGGGGCAGGTCCGGGGTGGGGGCTATAGAAGTCCATGGCATATCATAGTTCTCTTTCTCGCAGTCTATGACATTCGCTCACATACCGCGCTGCTATCTCCGCTGCTCTCTCTTCTTCCCCCAGCAAGATATATGTTTTCTCTTCCTCCTTCATGGTGATGAAATCCGGGAAGAGATGTGAGAGTCTCCTGAAGTGAGTGTCCCTCACTGCTGAGTATTTGGAGCAGTGTAGCAGGAAGTGGGTTTCGTCCTCTATGGCCTCCTGGTCACAGTGTTGGCATAGTCTTTCCTCCCTGGGCTTGTAGCTCTGTGTCGGCCAGATTCGATGGCCAGACTGTGGGCACTGAGTCTATACCGGCTCAGGATCTTGCGGTCTCTGGGTTCCAGGAGTTTCTCCAGGTATGGGGCCAGACTGTAGTCTCTCTGTAGACTCCGGTACCAGGAAGTGGGTTTCGTCCTCTATGGCCTCCTGGTCACAGTGTTGGCATAGTCTTTCCTCCCTGGGCTTGTAGCTCTGTGTCGGCCGGATTCGATGGCCAGACTGTGGGCACTGAGTCTATACCGGCTCAGGATCTTGCGGTCTCTGGTGTAAGGTTCTTTGTACATGTTTCTTGAAACTCAGTTTTTCCGTCGGCCATTTTTGCTTTCTGTCTTGCTGCAGCTATCTTGCCCTCAGTCAATATGGAGTTTTCAGCTTTCATGTTCCCGCCCTGATTCTCTCCCTCTTGCTTCTTAAGCAGCCTCAGCTGAGCAATCAGTGCTTCAGAATCAAGCCTGCAGTGAGCCTGTGACCTGACTCCTGGAAACCTTAGACTTTGTACTCCAGCTATTTCCTACTGAGGAACTTTGGAACACTTGTGGACTCTGGAAACCTGCTATTTGATAAATCCACGTTTGCATGGAATTACGGTAACAGAGAAGAGATCCTGAACCTGTTGTGGAGAGTTATTGCTGAGCTTAAGTTACTCTGGCCTGCTGTGTCTCCTGCTTCTGTACCTGCAAACTGTGTGACCCTTTTTGCCACTTGTATGAAGTAATACAAGTCCTTCTATATCAAACCTGTGTCTCATGTGTTTTCCTCGCACCCAAGCACAAGACGCTATATGAACTGTACACCATACATTACAAGATTCTGAAGCCAAACGTTAGTGTCTGCTGGGTCTGGGAAGGCTGTGTCTGCTGTGACTGTGGATATCAGATATCCGGTTATACTTTCTGTGATGACAGTGGTTGTGACTTCTCACAACCATTCCAGGTGAGCACATTCCCTTAATTTTACTCTGCAGTGTTACCACAGGTAAACACTATTGTTTTTTTTTTTTGTTTGTTTTTTTTCTCTTCTCCTTCCAGTACTCCTGTCTTAAAAGATCTGGAAGATGGAGGCTCGCATAAAGGAGCTTTGCGGAGTGACTGATACAATCCTTGCAGATATACAGACTATAAAGACCCGTTTTGCAAACCTACAGGACCTCACTAATCACAATTTGCAAGTGTTTGGACAAACTACCCAGGATTTACGAGCCAGGATTGAGGTTCTAGAGGAACGAGTCCAGGCTCCTGCCATAACCCCGAGTTTTGGGATTCCCAAGTTACCCCCTTTTCATTTTGGCGGTGAACGTGAGAAATTCAGGGGATTTATTAACCAATGCAGTCTTTTTTTTTCTGCACATGCTTCACAATTTCCCACTGAACGATCTAAAGTGCTTACTATAATCATGTTGCTTACCAACAAGGCTTTGATGTGGGCAAACCCTCTGATTGAGACTGAGGATGAATGTTTGGATCATCTTGATGCTTTCATTTCAGCCATGGGGCAGGTGTTTGATGACCCCAATCGAGGTGCAACAGCTGAAGCAGCCATGTTAACTTTGCGCCAAGGTAAGCGCTCAGTAGCCGAATATGCCTTGGATTTCAGGAGATGGGCCCTCGATACCACTTGGGACAGTTCCGCCAAAAAATCTATTCTTGTCACATAAATCCACATAGTCCTGGTATACAGCTGGTAGTTCAGGGACTGACATGGTTCCTTTAGGAACAGAGCAAGCTGAAACTTCTGGACTCATCTGTTTCTCTGGAAATTGTAATTCCTTGGTCTCCCAGTTAATGGTAGGGTCCTGAGCCTGCAGCCATGGTAGCCCTAGAATAATGGGAAAGTGGGGAGAAGAGATAAGCATAAAGGACAGTTTCTCTTGATGATCTTTACCCATAAGGACCCTCAAAGGCTCCGTTTCCTGATCCACTGGTCCAGAGGTCAGCAGGGAGCCATCCACAGTCTCCATCTGTACTGGAGTAGTCTTCTTCACTGAACGTATCCCCCGTTTCAGAGCAAAGGAGATATCCATAAAATTTCCACTTGCCCCTGAGTCGATCATAGCAGAGCTAGACACCCAGACTGAGTCAACCCAGAGTTTGATGGAAAGGAAGCAATGAGAATTGTTTTTCTTACAACTCAGCTGGGACACCGCTGAGGAAACTTGAAAAATTGCAGCGTTTACACAGTCATCGTCCTCAGAAGTGACGGAGTTTAAGTCAGAGAAATCAATATCTGTTGCTGCAGATCTCTCTGGAGCCTGAGGCTCGGACCTGACAGATCTCCTCTCGCAACACTCACAGTGAATGACTGCTGCAGTAGTCTTACGAGAACGGCTGGGGCAGTTTATAATGAAGTGCCCTGACTTACCACAGTAGAAACATAGATTTTCCTTTAAACAATGTTCTTTGCGTGCATCACTAACCCGTCTTTGTAAAGAGTCCACCTGCATGGGTTCAGGTTCAGGTTCCCGTGTGATCCTACTCAAAGGTTCCTTAGCTGGGGAGGAAGGTAGGAAAAGGTTAGTGCGATTACTTTCGAACCATCTCTCTTGCCTGCGTTCAGTCAGACGAGCATCAATACGGATGCAGTAGTTAATAAAGTCACCTAACGCAGTGGGAGGGTCGGCACGAGCAAGTTCATCCTTAATCAGTGGAGACAACCCTTTTCGAAAAATAGATTTTTTGGCGGAACTGTCCCAAGTGGTATCGAGGGCCCATCTCCTGAAATCCAAGGCATATTCGGCTACTGAGCGCTTACCTTGGCGCAAAGTTAACATGGCTGCTTCAGCTGTTGCACCTCGATTGGGGTCATCAAACACCTGCCCCATGGCTGAAATGAAAGCATCAAGATGATCCAAACATTCTTCCTCGATTTCCCATAGAAACGCCCTTGCCAGCAGTGGCTGAAAGAATCACGTCTTTACAAAAGAATATGGATCTTCTAAAGGAAAATCTGGAATTGGCTCAGGAAAGGTACAAGAAAGCAGCAGATAAATTTCGTAAACCTGCACCAGCTTTCAAGGTAGGAGACTTGGTCTGGCTGTCAACCAGAAATCTTAAGTTAAGGATTCCATCGTCTAAGTTGGGACATAAGTACATTGGACCCTATAAAATCAGTAAAATTATAAGTGCCGTTGCTTGTCGTCTTCAACTGCCCAGAACTATGAGAATCCACCCTGTCTTTCATGTATCCCTACTAAAGGCTGCAACACCCAATACGTTTCCTGGACGTTCTTCTCCTTGCCCTGACCCAGTGCTAGTCGATGGTCAGGAAGAATTTGTGGTGGAAAGGATTCTAGATTCCAGGTTGTACAGAAATCAGTTACAATATTTGATTAAATGGCAGGGCTACCCAGTGGAGGACAACTCATGGGAACCAGTCAATAACGTTAATGCTCCTCGCTTGCTCCGCCAGTTTCATCAGAGGTACCCAGACAAGCCTGGTCTGAGGTCATTCGGAGGTTGTCCCTAAGGGGGGAGTAATGTAAGGTTCTTTGTACATGTTTCTTGAAACTCAGTTTTTCCGTCGGCCATTTTTGCTTTCTGTCTTGCTGCAGCTATCTTGCCCTCAGTCAATATGGAGTTTTCAGCTTTCATGTTCCCGCCCTGATTCTCTCCCTCTTGCTTCTTAAGCAGCCTCAGCTGAGCAATCAGTGCTTCAGAATCAAGCCTGCAGTGAGCCTGTGACCTGACTCCTGGAAACCTTAGACTTTGTACTCCAGCTATTTCCTACTGAGGAACTTTGGAACACTTGTGGACTCTGGAAACCTGCTATTTGATAAATCCACGTTTGCATGGAATTACGGTAACAGAGAAGAGATCCTGAACCTGTTGTGGAGAGTTATTGCTGAGCTTAAGTTACTCTGGCCTGCTGTGTCTCCTGCTTCTGTACCTGCAAACTGTGTGACCCTTTTTGCCACTTGTATGAAGTAATACAAGTCCTTCTATATCAAACCTGTGTCTCATGTGTTTTCCTCGCACCCAAGCACAAGACGCTATATGAACTGTACACCATACATTACATCTGGGTTCCAGGAGTTTCTCCAGGTATGGGGCCAGACTGTAGTCTCTCTGTAGACTCCGGTACATGGTCAGTTTCTGGGAGCTGATGATGTCGTTCTTCTAGTCACTGACATACCTCTCCTGGCCTTGGTCTACCATCTTCCTGATTTCGGCTTTTGTCAGGTTGTTGTGATTGGTGTTCTGGTCAGGTTGGGTTTGGGTGAGCTGTTCCGAGGGTCCTAGTTTTTCTGTTTCACCTACGTGTGTCAGGGCTTTATGGTGATGGGAGCTTGGATTGCTCCTATGTAGGTGAGCCCGGAATGACAGTGCCCTCTTTAGAACCGTTAGGTGTAGAGGGAATCTGCCCAGCTCGGCCCGGCAGGCACTGTTGGAGGTGCTCCGATGGACTTGGAGAAGGTGCTTGCAGAATTCCAGGTGGAATATTTCTGTTGGGCTGGAATCCTACCTTGACCAGTCTGGGTAGGTGTGAGGACCCCAGACTTCACTGCCATACAGGAGGATTGGGGCGATGACAGAGTCGAAGATTTTTAACCAGACCCTCACTGGTGGTTTCAGATGGTAGAGTTTCCTTCGGATGCCATAGAAGGTTATACATGCCTTGTCTTTCAGGGTCTCTATGGCTTGTTTGAAGCTTCCTGACCGGTGAATCTCTAGGCCCAGGTAGGTATATTTGTCTGTTCCTGTAAGGGCGCAGTTGTTGAGGACAAATGAAGGGTGCTGGTCTAATTTTCTCTTTCTCCTCTGGAACACCATGATGTGGGTTTTCTTTAGGTTGACCGGTAGTGCCCAGGTGGAGCTGAATTTCTCTAAGATTTTCAGGTTGTCTTGGAGGCCTTTCTCGGTTGGTGACAGAAGCAGCAGGTCATGTGCATACAGCAGGAATTTCACCTGGGTGTCGTGGAGGGTGGGACCTGGTGCTGTGGAAGATTCCAGAGCGGTAGCCAGCTCGTTGATGTAAATGTTGAAGAGCGTTGGACTTAGGCTGCAGCCTTGTCTGACTCCACGGCTCTGCTGGAAATAAGCCGTTCTTTTACCGTTCACACTCACACTGCAGAGGTTCTCGGTGTAGGAGCTTTTGATAACATCGTAGGTCTTTCCTCCTATTCCGCTCTCCAGCAGTTTCAGGAATAAGCCCGGGTGCCACACCGAATCAAAGGCCTTTTTAAAGTCCACAAAACAGGCGTATATCTTTCCGTTCTTTCTATTGTGGACGTGTCTCTGAATGAGGCTGTGCAGGGTATAGATGTGGTCAGTGGTGCGGTGGTTTGGCATGAACCCTGCTTGGCTCTTGCTGAGGACGTTATGTTCGGTGATGAAACTGAGGATCCTCTTGTTCAGGATGCTGTTGAACAGTTTCCCCAGGTTGCTGCTGACACATATGCCTCTGTAGTTGGCTGGGTCATACCTGTCCCCATTCTTGTGGATGGGTGTGATGAGGCCTTGGTTCCAGGTACGAGGGAAGTAGCACAATATTGAAGAGTTTAACCATTGCAGCCTGTATTTCTGGTGGGCTGTACTTCAGCATTTCTGGTAGGATTCCATCCAGGCCACCGGCTTTTCTACATCTTATGGAAGAGTGTTATGTTACGGTAGCTGAGGAGTGCAGGCAAAAAAGGAAATACACCAGAGCAGTTGGAATCTATGAGATTGCAGTACCCTGACTAACCACCACAACTAGAGGCAGCCGTGGAGCGTTCCTACGTTGGTCCTAGACGCCTCGTCACAGCCTGAGAAACTAACTACACCTAAAGATAGAAATAGGAAAGCTATCTGCCCCGGAGCAGAACCCCAAAGATAATAGAAAGCCCCCAAACATGTAATGGCGGTTAGACAAGAGGAAATACTGACACAGAAAGAAAATAGTATGAGCAAACGCTGGGGCCCAAACTATCTAAATAGAAAAGGATAGGAAGGGTACTTACTGCAATCCCAGAAAACCCTGAAAAACACCAACTCTACTAATTTCAAAATCACCTGAGATCACACGACCTCTACCACCTAAATTAGTTCTCTGGTGTAACAAAAACAGCAGCCACTGAAAAAACTGGAAAAAGCAAAAGTACAAAACACAGTGGCTGAACCAAACTGAGAGGGCAAAAGCCCCCAGAGGGGACCCAGAAGGCCCCCACAGAAGTGCAGGACAAAATGCAAAAATATAGCAAAAACACAAAATAAGAAATTGTCTTATCTGATAGCAGGAGATGCAGACACGACACAGCAGGCTACAAGGGAAACTGGAAAGAAGGATTCAGACCAGAACAATTGATCACCGGCAACCCTGATGGGAAAATGATTCCCTTAAATAAGACCAATCAGTAACACCTGATTCCCAGTCTTCACAATCCTCACTAGTACCGCTTGTAACCACCAGAGGGAGGCTCTGCTCAGAACTCATCTCAAACCCATTCACAACAGTACCCCCCCTTGAGGAGGGGTCACCGAACCCTCATTTGAGCAACCAGGTCGGTCAGGATGAGTTCTATGATACGCACGGATAAGTCTCCTAGCATGGATGTCCGAAGCAAACACCCAAGAATTATCTTCCTGACCATAACCTCTCCATTTAACCAAATACTGGAGTCTTCGTCTAGAAAAACGAGAATCCAATATTTTCTCAACCACATACTCCAGATTGCCCTCAACCAAAACAGGGTCAGGAGGCACAGCAGCAGGAACCACTGGCTCAACAAACCTCTTCAACAAGGACTTGTGGAACACGTTATGGATCTTAAATGTCCCTGGAAGAAGCAAACGAAAAGAAACAGGATTAATAATCTCCATGATCTTATAAGGTCCAATGAACCTAGGCTTAAATTTAGGAGATGCTACTCTCATAGGAATATTCTTTGAGGACAACCAGACCAAGTCCCCCACTTTAAACCGAGGACCATCAGTCCTATGCCGGTTAGCAAACCGCTGGGCCTTCTCCTGAGAGAAGGACAACCTCTCCACTACCTGGTCCCAAATCTGCTGCATACGCTCAACAACAGAGTCAACACCTGGACAGACAGAAGCCTCCGTCTGTCCTGAAGAAAATCGAGGGTGAAACCCAGAATTACAGAAAAACGGAGACATCAAAGTGGCAGAGCTAGCCCTATTATTAAGAGCAAACTCAGCCAAAGGCAAAAAAGAGACCCAGTCATCCTGATCAGCAGACACAAAGCATCTTAGATAAGTCTCCAATGTCTGGTTTGTTCTCTCAGTTTGACCATTGGTCTGAGGATGAAATGCCGAGGAGAAAGACAATTGAACACCCAGTTTAGAACAAAAAGTCCTCCAAAATCTGGAAACAAACTGGACTCCTCTGTCAGACACAATGTTCTCAGGAATGCCGTGTAAACGAACCACGTGCTGAAGGAACAACGGCACCAATTCAGAGGAGGAAGGCAACTTAGGTAATGGCACAAGATGTATCATTTTGAAAACCTATCACAAATTACCCAGATGGTGGTCATTCTCTGAGAAACAGGAAGATCGGAAATGAAATCCATAGAGATATGGGTCCATGGTCTCTTGGGCACAGGCAATGGCATCAACAAACCACTAGAGCGAGAGCAAGGCTTGGAGCGAGAGCAAGTCCCGCAGGACTGCACAAATTCCCTGACATCGCGAGACAAGGTAGGCCACCAAAAGGACCGACTAACCAAGTCTCTGGTACCAAAAATTCCGGGATGCCCAGCCAATGCGGAACAATGAATCTCAGACATCACACTCTTTTTCCATTGGTCCGGGACAAACAATTTTCCAACAGGGCAGCGCTCGGGCCTATCCTCCTGACACCCCTCCAGAGCAAGTCTCAAATTGGGCGAGATGGCGGAAAGAACTACACCCTCCTTCAAAATAACAGAGGGATCAGATAGCTCAGGAGAGTCCGCAAGGAAACTCCTCGAGAGGGCATCCGCCTTAACATTCTTAGTGCCAGGAAGAAAGGAAACCACAAAATTAAAACGTGTGAAAAACAAGGCCCACCTGGCCTGTCTAGGATTGAGTCGCTTGGCAGATTCCAGATAGACCAGATTCTTATGGTCCGTAAGGACCACCACCTGATGTTTGGCTCCCTCCAGCCAATGTCTCCACTCTTCAAAAGCCCACTTCATGGCCAATAACTCCCGATTACCCACGTCATAATTACGTTCAGTAGGAGAAAATTTTCGAGAGAAAAAGGCACAAGGGTTACTTTTAGAGGTCTCTGGATCTTTTTGGGACAAAACGGCACCTGCCCCAATTTCAGAGGCATCAACCTCCACCTGAAATGGCAGAGAAACATCAGGCTGCCGTAGAACAGGAGCAGAAGTGAATCTCTGCTTAAGTTCCTGAAATGCAGAGACTGCCTCAGGAGGCCAATTCACCACATCAGAACCCTTTCTGGTCAAATCAGTTAATGGTTTAACAATAACGAGAAATTACCAATAAATTTACGATAAAAATTGGCAAAACCCAAAAATCTCTGAAGAGCCTTTAATGAAGTAGGTTGGACCCAATCACAGATGGCCTGAACCTTGACCGGGTCCATTTCAATAACAGATGGGGACAAAATGAATCCCAGAAATGAGATCTTCTGTACGCCAAAAAGACACTTTGATCCCTTCACATACAGAGCATTCTCTCTCAAAATCTGGAATACAGTTCGAACATGTTTCACATGAGAGTCCCAGTCATTAGAAAAAATCAAGATATCATCCAAATAAACAATCAGAAACTTGTCCACAAAATCCCTGAAAATGTCATTCATGAAGGACTGGAAGACGGAAGGAGCATTAGTGAGCCCAAAGGGCATCACAAGGTACTCAAAATGCCCTTCAGGGGTGTTAAATGCCGTCTTCCATTCATCCCCGTGCTTAATGCGAATAAGGTTATACGCCCCCCTGAGGTCAAGCTTGGTAAACCAAGTAGCGTTTTTCACCCTGGAAAACAGGTCAGAAATCAAGGGTAACGGGTATTGATATTTCACAGTAATATTGTTCAAGAGACGATAATCAATACACGGCCTTAATGAACCATCTTTTTTGGCCACAAAGAAAAAACCGGCACCTAAGGGTGAAGAGGATGGTCTGATATGACCCTTCTCCAATGATTCCTTGATATAAGACCGCATAGCGTCATGTTCAGGTACAGACAAGTTAAAAAGGCGACCTTAGGGAATTTACTACCCGGCACTAATTCAATAGCGCAGTCATAGCTCCTATGGGGAGGTAAGGATGCAGATTTACTTTCGCTAAACACATCAGAAAAATCAAACAAAAAGTCAGGAACATCCTCAGCCTGGGGGAGGCAGAAAAAACAGGAGTGTTGGTATTAACACATTGGCAGCCCCAACTGGTTACAGACACAGATTTCCAATCCAAAACAGGATTATGAGACTGTAACCAAGGGAAACCCAGCACTATAATGTCATGCAGATTATATAGAACCAAAAATTTGCAGCACTCCTGGTGATCAGGTTCAACCCTCATTATCACCTGAGTAGAAAACTGGGGTTTATTCTCAGCCAAAGGGGTAGAATCGATCCCCAGTAAAGGAATAGACTTCTGTAGGGGTATCAAGGAAACCCACAACGCTTAGCAAAATCATAATCCATCAGGTTAATAGCTGCTCCAGAATCAACGAAAGCCTGAGCAGAAAATGAGGACAGAGAGCATATCAGAGTGACAGTTAATAAAAACTTAGTCTGAACACTACCCAAGACAACTGAGCGTGCAAAATGTCTTCCCCGCTTAGGGCAGACTGAAATAGCATGAGAGGCATCACCACAGTAGAAACATAACCCATTGCGCTTTCGAAACTCATGACGCTGTGCCCCAGACACCACTCCATCACACTGCATGGGCTCAGCAGCTGGCTCACAAGGCAACACCACTCCACGCATACTTCTCCGCTCACGCAAACGTCTGTCAATTTGAATCGCCAATGACATAGAATCATTGAGACCAGAGGGGACAGGGAATCCCACCATAACATCCTTTACATTATCCGACAGACCCTTCCGGAAAAGGGCCGCCAAAGCGTCGTCATTCCATTTGGTCAGGACTGCCCACCTACGGAATCTCTGACAGTATAACTCAGCGTCATCAAGCCCCTGATTTAATGCCAACAAGGCTTTTTCAGCTTGATCAGTGACATTAGGCTCATCGTACAATAACCCCAAAGCCTGAAAAAATGCATCAACATCACTCAAAACAGGATCCCCAGGTATCAGGGAAAAAGCCCAATCCTGAGGATCGCCGCGCAGGAGAGAGATGATAATTTGAACCTGCTGCGCTGCGTTTCCTGAGGACTTAGATTTTAAGGCAAAAAACAATTTACAATTATTTTTGAAATTCTGAAACTTAGCTCGATCCCCTAAAAACAAATCTGGCATGGGGATCCTAGGTTCCACAACAGGCAACCTAGCAAGATATGCAGCAATACTCTGAACCTCAGTGGCAAGCTGATCCACACGGCCAGACAACTGTGCAAACTCCATTGGGAGAAAAGATCCTCCCCAGCACCCAGAGATACAGAGGGAAAAAAAAAAAAAAAAAAAATGCAACAAACAGAAAAATATCTCTGACAACTTTTCTTCCTTCAAAATATTTTTTCCCTTCTGTGAGTACCATACAATTTTTATGGCCGGTGATACTGTTATGTTACGGTAGCTGAGGAGTGCAGGCAAAAAAGGAAATACACCAGAGCAGTTGGAATCTATGAGATTGCAGTACCCTGACTAACCACCACAACTAGAGGCAGCCGTGGAGCGTTCCTACGTTGGTCCTAGACGCCTCGTCACAGCCTGAGAAACTAACTACACCTAAAGATAGAAATAGGAAAGCTATCTGCCCCGGAGCAGAACCCCAAAGATAATAGAAAGCCCCCAAACATGTAATGGCGGTTAGACAAGAGGAAATACTGACACAGAAAGAAAATAGTATGAGCAAACGCTGGGGCCCAAACTATCTAAATAGAAAAGGATAGGAAGGGTACTTACTGCAATCCCAGAAAACCCTGAAAAACACCAACTCTACTAATTTCAAAATCACCTGAGATCACACGACCTCTACCACCTAAATTAGTTCTCTGGTGTAACAAAAACAGCAGCCACTGAAAAAACTGGAAAAAGCAAAAGTACAAAACACAGTGGCTGAACCAAACTGAGAGGGCAAAAGCCCCCAGAGGGGACCCAGAAGGCCCCCACAGAAGTGCAGGACAAAATGCAAAAATATAGCAAAAACACAAAATAAGAAATTGTCTTATCTGATAGCAGGAGATGCAGACACGACACAGCAGGCTACAAGGGAAACTGGAAAGAAGGATTCAGACCAGAACAATTGATCACCGGCAACCCTGATGGGAAAATGATTCCCTTAAATAAGACCAATCAGTAACACCTGATTCCCAGTCTTCACAATCCTCACTAGTACCGCTTGTAACCACCAAGGGAGGCTCTGCTCAGAACTCATCTCAAACCCATTCACAATAGAAGAGATTCTCTCTGCTACTTCCTGTAATGTAATAGGTGTATCCACGGGGTTTTGGAAATTTTTTACTTTTTCCTCCATTGCTTTTAGTTTTGCCATTATGCTTTCCTGTTCTTGGTTTAGTTCTTCCTTTGGGATGTCTTTATAGAGGTCTCTGAAGTACTGGAGCCAGATGTTGCCATTTTGGATATGGATGTTGTTTTTCTTGTCTTTTGTGCCCATGTGGTTCCATAGTTCCCAGAAGGAATTGTCTTGAAGAGCATCTTGGAGTTGGTTAAGCTTGGTAGAGATGTAACTCTGCTTCTTCCTCCTGAGGATGGTTTTGTACTGTCTTTGTATGGTTTCATAGGCTTCCCTCAGACCAGGGTGGTTGGGGTCTCTATGTTTCTTGTTTGAGGCTGTTCTCAGGGTCTTCCGTACGGCTTTACATTCTCTGTCAAACCAACCGTTGGTCTGTTTTTCTTTTGGTCTCTTGTAGTCAACTTTTTTAAGGTCTGACAGTCTGGCCATTGCATAGAATATATTGTTGAGGTCTTTTGTAGCTTGACTCACTCCCTTTGGGTTAGGCTGGTACTCGTGGTTGTAGAAGTGGTGGAGCATCCGCTGTATTTCGGGTCTGCTGAGAGCCTCTTTGTATTTTAGTGCCGACGTTTTGGACCATTTATATGATGGAGGCCGGTTGAAGAGGCCGCTATGCTGTGGCTTTTGAGTGGGTGGTTTCTCTGTAGATTTCAAGTACAGAAGAAGTTGGCTGTGGTCTGACAGGTGCGTTTGTGGGGTGACTATGAAGGCGCTGATATTTGCCCGGCTCATGTCTGTAATGGCATAATCTACTACACTCCTCCCTACATGGGAGTTTAGTGTATACCTCCCTAAAGAGTCTCCTTTGGTACGTCCATTAAGAATATGAAGTCCTAAACTTCTACATACGTTCAGGAGCTTTTTACCACTTTTGTTGACTGTACTGTCATAGCTGTTTCTCTCTGTGTGTACTGAGTCTTGGCCGTCATTCTCTGCTCCAAATATGTAGATGTTCCCATCCGTGGTCAGGAAGTCGTTTTCTCTCCCTGTTCTTGCGTTGAGGTCTCCAAAGATGAGAACTTTGCCCAGGGCCTGATAGTGGGCGGCTTCTCTTTGTAAGATCTCGAAGCTCTCTGGATTGAAGTAGGGGGACTCTGGCGGTGGTATATAGGTGGCGCAGAGGTGGACATCAGGCTGAGAGGTGAGGATGGAGCTGCTGATCCTGATCCATATGTGGCTGCTTCCTCTCTTCATCGGTTTGATGTATTGGTGGAGCTCGTCTTTATACCAGATCAGTATTCCTCCTGAGCTCCGGCCCTGTTTGATGTTTTTGTTTTTCAGGGCAGGGACAGAGATTTCCCTGTATCCGATGGGCGCCAGGGATTCGTTTTCGGCTCTGGTCCATGTTTCCAGGAGGATCTGGATGTCTATATTTTTCAGTCTTTGTATAAAGTCCGGGTCATTTGTTTTACATCCAAAGGTCGAGGTGTTGAGACCCTGAATATTCCAGCTGCTGATTGTAAGTGAAGTCATTTTTCTATTTATCTTGTGTGTATATACCTTGTAATGAGTATGGCTGTGTAGGACAAACTGGATTTCTGACTGTTTTGTAGGTGTGCTTGGTTCCATCCAGTCACATTAGTTTCCTGCATAGTGCTCTGGGCAGGGTCTTTACCTCATCCGTATCTCTGCTCTGCGTGTATCTGTGTGGGTCGGTGGACCCCTCCATGGAGGTCTCCTCCTCTGATGGTCTGATTTTGGGTGAAGAGCTTTGTTTCCAGCTTCTGGAGATAGGATTGGGGTTTTCTGTCTTTTTATTGTTAGGGGTCTTTCGGTGTGATGTTGGTTACTGTTGAATCCGGGCCTGGGTCCTCTGTTTAGTACGTTGTCTTTCAGCTCTTTGGCCAGGAGGCTGACCCCTTGTTTGTTGAGGTGCTTATTATCATATAGGTGATGGTGGTTTATGGAAAGGTGTTGTGCCAGGGTCACGTTTGGGACAGTCTTGACCTTTTCTGTCAGTTCCATATTGATGCTTTGGGTGGTTTGCCTGGATATGTCCTTTGTTGGGAGCAGAGATGACAGAATGATTTTGCTGTCTGGGAATTTTAGTTTTGCCTTCTTTGCTAGTTGGGCCATGTGAGGAACTAAGCCGGCCGCCACACGGTAGCCCGGGTATCACAGCTTCTGATACCACCGCCGCTACCAAATGTGACGGACGACCCCTTTCCTCCCACGTCACCAATGGACGTAACTCCACAGGTACAGCTCTCCGGCGCCCCCCTTTGTCTCTCAGGTCAGTAAGAGAACTGCACCTAGAGCAAATGGCCGCCGGGGAAGGTGTCCTGTTACCCACTGGGTATTCTAAGATTCGTGATCAGAGTAAAAGCATCAGCCCAAGATTAATTTTATGGTTTAATTTGCCTTAAGGGCACACTAGATAATTACAGAAATATACAGTAAAGCTATACCACGTAATTACAATGGATTTGCAGTCAGAGTAAGAATACAACAATAATGTACAAGGCTTAAAGGTATAAGCTATAGATCAATATTACCGGGTTGTAGTATGGCCATGGGGAGGCATGGAGCTCTGCGTTCCCCAGGTGAAAGTCTTCAGTTGCTGGACAGCCCCCAATGCATGTGCTGCAGCTCCATTTGGCAAGTCTGTCCCTGGTGCTTCTGTGTGTGAAAATGGAATGAGAGACCAGCCTCTTCCTGGCTACAGCTTTTTAAACCTGCTAGGCCCTTCCCCATTAGCTTTGAAGCACGCATATTAACTGGCCTGCAATTGATATGGAGCCGGAAACAATGGCTTGAGCTTGAGCTATTTACCATACGACTGGCCATCTTATTCAGACCCTGGCCTAAACCAATTAGCATGTAAAGGCCTATTGATTCATAGTGGACATCAAAGCTGGCCGTACTGAATATGCTAATAGGCCCTGTGTAGCTAAAAGTCTGTGGCTGTGTGAACTGACAAAATGGAGGCTGGTACAGGCCCTATACAAAATGGCGACAACCTTTTCCTTACAGGCCAGTTGTGCTGCGATCTGCTTGTGCTGGTCTGGCAGACTGTTTGTACCTGTGTGTATAATAATATGGTTTGGGTTGGTAAAACGTGGATTATTGATGACCTCTGTCGCCTGTTCAATAGTTGCACAGTGGATTTTTCTGACCCGTTTTCCTGGGAATAGCCGTTGTGCATTTAGGTACTTCCCATTTGAGTCCATTATCAGGGCTTTGTGGTGTCTGGGATGGGTTAAGTGGCTGATGGTGGGGGTCTGTGATGCTGGCTTTGCTTGTGGTTGGTTCGCTTCTCGCTGGCTCACTTTTCTTGGTTTCAGTATTATTCATATTATAGGTTATTGCTGTGTTGTTATTTGGGGTCTCCACATTCTGGTCAGTGGGGGCCATATTGTCTGCACTCTGGTTTGTTTCCATTGCCCCCTGCTGGGTCAGACATTGAGGACTCTGTATTTTGAGATCTGCTATCTCCTTTCTGAGCCTTTCATTGTCATTTTGTAATTTGCACATTTCCTCTCTTATTTTCTGGAGAGCTGAGTTGAACTCGCATTTCAGCTTATTGATCTCATTTGTTGCTTGGTCATTTGCATTTCTATGTGAGTTTCTTTGAAGTTCTTCCTTAATTTGAGCCAAGTCTCCTTCTAATTGAGATAGAGAGTCTCTGATGTTCTCAGGGGAGAGGTGTGAAGTGTTGGGGGTAGGGGCCCTGGAGGTCTTCTCTGTAGATATGTGAGCATTAGAAATGGCCTCTGCAAGTGTCTTTCTAAGGATTTTTGCCTGTTCACTGATTTCAATAAAAAGGTCATCGAACTGCTGCAGATTGTCCTCATTCCCTTGCACCATGACGGTGCCAGTATTGTACAAAGTTATAGTGAGTGAGTGTGTGTCATCTTCTGCGTTGTTTTTAATTTTAATCTGCCGGCCAGTATTGGTGTTGCACTGAGATATATGTTTATAATGCTTGCACAGGGCGGTGTGCTAGGCTGAGAGATGGTCTGTGCGGAATACCACGTTGGTTCTCCTTTTTTCTTCATCTTTAGTGTAATCAGAATATAGGGTTTCTGGATTCTCCCTCATTGCTTTTCCTTTGCTGACTTTACTGCTCTTCTGCCCCTGTGGTGTCTCCATATCTGACCCCCTGGTGTGCTGTGTCTCCAGCCATGTGCTTTGCCCATTTACTTCTAAATTTGTGCTTTCCATTTTTGTGGTTATATAGTAATTATAATCCTTATTTCTAAGAAGATAGATTTGTAGGAAGTCTATGGATTGTTTGGGGTTGCAGAATGGTCCTACCTTTGGATGCTCAGGTCTCTGGATATCAGATGAATGCTGCCTGTGTGCAGTCTGTCCTCCAAGAGATTCTTGCTTTGTCCTTTAAATCCTCTATTTCTTCCTCTTTCATAAAAATCCAAAGTCCAGCTCAGTCCAGGTCCCTTTTCTGTCCCACGGAGTTGATTTTTTCCAGGTTTTGTCTTGCAGTTGGCTCATTACAAGGTATAAAGTGATGAAAATTCAGGAGCTCATCTTCATTGCTTCTTACTCCTAGGAATGGTGGGCGGGACCAGTCTATATCTACAGTAATATATACCTGACAGGAGCCCATACAGTCTATATCTACAGTAATAGATACCTGACAGGAACCCATACAGTCTATATCTACAGTAATAGACACCTGACAGGAGCCCATACAGTCTATATCTATAGTAATATATACCTGACAGGAGCCCGTACATTCTATATCTACAGTAATATATACCTGACAGGGGCCCGTACAGTCTATATCTACAGTATTATATACCTGACAGGAGCCCATACAGTCTATATCTACAGTAACATATACCTGACAGGAGCCCGTACAGTCTATATCTACAGTAATATATACCTGACAGGAGCCCGTAGTCTATATCTACAGTAATATATACCTGAGAGGAGCCCATATAGTCTATATCTACAATAATATATAACTGACAGGAGCCCATACAGTCTATATCTACAATAATATATACCTGACAGGAGCCCGTACAGTCTATATCTACAATAATATATACCTGACAGGAGCCCGTACAGTCTATATCTACAGTAATATATACCTGACAGGAGCCCGTACAGTCTATATCTACAGTAATATATACCTGACAGGAGCCCGTAGTCTATATCTACAGTAATATATACCTGAGAGGAGCCCATATAGTCTATATCTACAATAATATATACCTGACAGGAGCCCATACAGTCTATATCTACAATAATATATACCTGACAGGAGCCCGTACAGTCTATATCTACAATAATAATACTGCAGCAGCCCTACAGTCTTATCACAATACGGCAGGAGCCCATACAGTCTATATCTACAGTAATATATACCTGACAGGAGCCCGTACAGTCTATATCTACAGTAATATATACCTGACAGGAGCCCGTACAGTCTATATCTACAGTAATATATACCTGACAGGAGCCCATACAGTCTGTACAGTAATATATACCTAACAGGAGCCCGTACAGTCTATATCTACAGTAATATATACCTGACAGGAGCCCGTAGTCTATATCTACAGTAATATATACCTGACAGGAGCCTGTAGACTCTATATCTACAGTAATATATACCTGACAGGAGCCCATACAGTCTATATCTACAATAATATATACCTGACAGGAGCCCGTACAGTCTATATCTACAATAATATATACCTGACAGGAGCCGACACAGTCTATATCTACAATAATATATACCTGACAGGAGCCCATACAGTCTATATCTACAGTAATATATACCTGACAGGAGCCCATACAGTCTATAAGATTCAAGATTCAAAGAAGCTTTATTGGCAGGACTAAATACACATTACTTTTGCCAAAGCAAGTGTACAAAAGGGAATAGGGATAGGGACTGTAGGGATGTTGGGTAGGGCCAGATCTAGGGTGGGGGCTATGGAAGTCCATGGCATAGTGAGGGGGAATGGGGGCATATCCAGGGTGGGGGCTATGGAAGTCCATGGCATAGGGAGGGATGATGGGGCAGATCCAGGGTGGGGGCTATAGAAGTCCATGGCATAGGGAGGGGGGCGGGGGGGCAGATCCGGGGTGGGGCTATAGAAGTCCATGGCATATCATAGTTCTCTTTCTCACAGTCTATGACATTCGCTCACATACCGCGCTGCTATATCTGCTGCTCTCTCTTCTTCCCCCAGCAGGATATATGTTTTCTCTTCTTCCTTCATGGTGATGAAATCCGGGTAGAGATGTGAGAGTCTCCTGAAGTAAGTGTCCCTCACTGCTGAGTATTTGGAGCAGTGTAGCAGGAAGTGGGTTTCGTCCTCTATGGCCTCCTGGTCACAGTGTTGGCATAGTCTTTCCTCCCTGGGCTTGTAGCTCTGCCTGTGTCGGCCGGATTCGATGGCCAGACTGTTGGCACTGAGTCTATACCGGCTCAGGATCTTGCAGTCTCTGGGGTCCGGGAGTTTCTCCAGGTATGGGGCCAGACTGTAGTCTCTCTGTAGACTCTGGTACATGGTCAGTTTCTGGGAGCTGATGATGTTGTTCTTCTAGTCACTGACATACCTCTCCTGGCCTTCGTCTACCATCTTCCTGATTTCGGCTTTTGTCAGGTTGTTGTGATTGGTGTTCTGGTCAGGTTGGGTTTGGGTGGGCTGTTTCGAGGGTGCTGGTTTTTCTGTTTCACCTACATGTTTCAGGGCTTTATGGTGATGGGAGCTTGGATTGCTCCTATGTAGGTGAGCCTGGAATGACAGTGCCCTCTTTAGAACCGTTAGGTGTAGAGGGAATCTGCCCAGCTCGGCCCGGCAAGCACTGTTGAAGGTGCTCCGATGGACTTGGAGAAGGTGCTTGCAGAATTCCAGGTGGAATATTTCTGTTGGGCTGGTTTCCCACCTTGACCAGTCTGGGTAGGTGTGAGGACCCCAGACTTCACTGCCATACAGGAGGATTGGGGCGATGACAGAGTCGAAGATTTTTAACCTGACCCTCACTGGTGGCTTCAGATTGTAGAGTTTCCTTCGGATGTCATAGAAGGTTTTACAGGCCTTGTCTTTCAGGCTCTATGGCTTATTTGAAGCTCCCTGACCTGTGAATCTCTAGGCCCAGGTAGGTATATTTGTCTGTTCCTGTAAGGGTGCAGTTGTTGAGGACAAATGAAGGGTGCTGGTCTGATTTTCTCTTTCTCCTCTGGAACACCATGATGTTGGTTTTCTTTAGGTTGACCGGTAGTGCCCATGTGGAGCTGAATTTCTCTATATCTACAGTAATAGATACCTGACAGGAGCCGGTACAGTATATATCTACAGTAATATATACCTGACAGGAGCCCGTACAGTCTATAGCTACAATGATATATAGCTGACAGGAGCCCATACAGTCTATATCTACAATAATATGTACCTGACAGGAGCCCGTACAATGTATATCTATAGTAATAGATACCTGACAGGAGCCCATACAGTCTATATTTACAGAAATATATACCTGGCAGGAGCCCATACAGTCTATATCTACAGTAATATATACCTGACAGGAGCCCATACAGTCTATATCTACAATAATATATACCTGACAGGAGGCCATACCGTCTATTTCTACAGTAATATATACCTGATAGGAGCCTGTACAGTCTATATCTACAGTAATATATGCCTGACAGGAGCCCATACAGTCTGTATCTACAGTAATATATACCTGACAGGAGCCCATACAGTCTATATCTACAGTAATAGATACCTGACAGGAGCCCATACAGTCTATATTTACAGAAATATATACCTGCAGGAGCCCATACAGTCTATATCTACAGTAATATATACCTGACAGGAGCCCATACAGTCTATATCTACAATAATATATACCTGACAGGAGGCCATACCGTCTATATCTACAGTAATAGATACCTGACAGGAGCCCATACAGTCTATATTTACAGAAATATATACCTGGCAGGAGCCCATACAGTCTATATCTACAGTAATATATACCTGACAGGAGCCCATACAGTCTATATCTACAATAATATATACCTGACAGGAGGCCATACCGTCTATATCTACAATAATATATACCTGACAGGAGCCCGTACAGTCTATATCTACAGTAATATATACCTGACAGGAGCCCGTACAGTCTATATCTACAGTAATATATACCTGACAGGAGCCCGTACAGTCTATATCTACAATAATATATACCTGACAGGAGCCCGTACAGTCTATATCTACAGTAATATATACCTGACAGGAGCCCATACAGTCTGTATCTACAGTAATATATACCTGACAGGAGCCCGTACAGTCAATATCTACAGTAATATATACCTGACAGGAGCCCGTACAGTCTATATCTACAATAATATATACCTGACAGGAGCCCGTACAGTCTATATCTACAGTAATATAATACCTAGAATTAACAGGAGCCCGTACAGTCTATATCTACAGTAATATATACCTGACAGGAGCCCGTACAGTCTATATCTACAATAATATATACCTGACAGGAGCCCTACAGTCTATATCTACAGTAATATATACCTGACAGGAGCCCTACAGTCTATATCTACAGTAATATATACCTGACAGGAGCCCATACAGTCTATATCTACAGTAATATATACCTGACAGGAGCCTGTACAGTCTATATCTACAGTAATATATACCTGACAGGAGCCCATACAGTCTATATCTACAATAATATATACCTGACAGGAGCCCGTACAGTCTATATCTACAGTAATATATACCTGACAGGAGCCTGTACAGTCTATATCTACAGTAATATATACCTGACAGGAGCCCATACAGTCTATATCTACAGTAATATATACCTGACAGGAGCCCGTACAGTCTATATCTACAGTAATATATACCTGACAGGAGCCCATACAGTCTATATCTACAGTAATATATACCTGACAGGAGCCCATACAGTAGCGTCTTCACTAGTGAGCCGGCTACACTGTATGGGCTGCAGCCTGGAGCTGGCAGGAGCCCATATATTCTGCTGGCTTTAATAATTTATACCTTGAAGGAGCACATACATTCTAGTGTCATGTATGGGCTGCAGTCAGGGCCAGGCAGCAGCCCATAAAGTCTGCTATCTTGAAGAATATATACCTGGAAGGAGCCCATACAGTGTAGCATCTTCAGTAGTGAGCCGGCTACACTGTATGGGCTGCAGCCAGGACCTGGCAGGAGCCCATACAGTCAGGGCTGGCTCCAGGTTTTCGTGGGCCCCGGGCGAAAGAGTCTCAGTGGGCCCCTTTAACACATACCACAATTCATGATGCTCCGATACGGCAGAGAAATATAGGTATAGTACAATGAAAAATACTTCATTTCTTACATTACATGAGTGATATCTATTGTAAATTCTACAATAGCTCAAAAACCGGACAGTAAAGTCCTCCATACAGTATAATGGGCACCACATAGTGCGCCATACAGAATAATGAGCCCCATATATTGCTCTATACAGAATAATGAGCCCCATATGTTGCTCCATACAGAATAATGAGTCCCATATATGATGCTCCATACAGAATAATGGGCCCAATATAATGCTTCATACGAAATAATGAGCCCCATATATTGCTCCATACATAATTGGTCCCATATAATGTTCCATACAGTATATAATGAGCTCCACATAATGCTCCAGTATATGATGGTCCCCATATAATGTGCCATACAGTATAGGACGGTCCCCATAGAGTATAAGGAGCCCCACATATTGCTCCATATGACTCCCTGTTTGGGGCTACCATTTGTTTATTCCACCGCCACTGTTATTAATGTCACTTGATATTAACAGGAACGCATTCCCCCTGCATATGCATCCGTCCTATGTATGTGTTTCTTATGTCTTTTTCATATGATCTTGTGTTACTTTTTATACGATTTATATAAATAAATATTTACTATTTTTTGCTAAAAAATCCTTTTTCACCAGTGACTCCTATTTTCTCCTTTATGTCATTATGCTATTATGAGTGGTGATTTCTGGTCACACACATGTGTGGTGTGACTCACATATATTCTACCAATGCGGCTGTATTTGGTTAAATATATTGCTCCATACAGTATAATGAGTCGCATATAAAGCTCCATACAGTATATGATGGGCCCCATATATTGCTCCATACAGAATAGGCTCCATATAATGCTCCATACAGAATAGGCTCCATATGTGCTCCATATGATGCTCCATTTATAAAGGGCCCTATATGATGCCCCATAAATAATGAACCCCATATGATGCTCTAGTATATGATGGGCCCATATATGATGCTCCAGTGTATTATGAGCCCCATATAATGCTCCAAATATAATGGTGTGTGGCCCAGCTGCGCTTGGTACACATGTTTCCAGGAGTATGTGCTAAAAGGTAATTGCAAAATCTGATATTCATTCACATCACACACACTTCTCTAGTTTACCACCAGAGGGAACCTTAGACTATTTAAGGGTGTGAGTTAGGCAGCAGTAGCGAGTATGCTTCCTGTCAGAGCTCAGACTGAGCTGGAGACAGACGTGTGAGATTTCCTGTCAGAGACAGAGGAGAGAGACTATGTGACTCACATATATTCTACCAATGCGGCTGTATTTGGTTAAATATATTGCTCCATACAGTATAATGAGTCGCATATAAAGCTCCATACAGTATATGATGGGCCCCATATATTGCTCCATACAGAATAGGCTCCATATAATGCTCCATACAGAATAGGCTCCATATGTGATCCATATGATGCTCCATTTATAAAGGGCCCTATATGATGCCCCATAAATAATGAACCCCATATGATGCTCTAGTATATGATGGGCCCATATATGATGCTCCAGTGTATTATGAGCCCCATATAATGCTCCAAATATAATGGTGTGTGGCCCAGCTGCGCTTGGTACACATGTTTCCAGGAGTATGTGCTAAAAGGTAATTGCAAAATCTGATATTCATTCACATCACACACACTTCTCTAGTTTACCACCAGAGGGAACCTTAGACTATTTAAGGGTGTGAGTTAGGCAGCAGTAGCGAGTATGCTTCCTGTCAGAGCTCAGACTGAGCTGGAGACAGACGTGTGAGATTTCCTGTCAGAGACAGAGGAGAGAGAGATTGCAAGCTGATATCTCAGAAAAGACAGACTGCTATTACCCCATGCAAGTGGAAAGTGACTCTCGGAGCAAGCGTGTATTCAGTCTGACGAAACGTCCTGAGAGCTGCTCTGGACAGAGTCTTTGAAGGAAAGAAGGAAGGGGCATTACAGTTTGCAGAACATCGAGTTAACTGAGAGTCAGTCAGCGAGCTTTGGAAAGAAGAAAGAAAGCTAATGACAGAACCTACTGCTGCCCTGTGCTTATGTTAAGGAGGAGAGTAGGGCGACGGGCGAGTGGTGACCCTAGGAAGGAGTGACTTCGGTGACAGACCACCTTCACTCGACTAACCGGACACCGGGTCCGAAGTATTGCTAGTACCTTCACGGCTAGTGAGAGAAACACCGGAATCCCTGCTGGACTTCAAGTCACAGAGGGTAGCCCTAAGTGCTGATACGTAACCGGGGTCAGGCAGAACAGGAGTTTAGCGGGACGCTGCATATATAGACTTAGTTCTTGCCACAAGAAGACTTCCACCACAATGTTGGCCGGGCGAAGCTGTGCTATTCAGAGTTAAACTTGACTTCACGCAAGTTAGGACTCATACACTTTAAAGGGAAAGGAGGCCTTAAACCTACTTGGCAATTACCTGGATGTGCATACTCCACCCTGAGCAGCTTCCCGGGATATACCTGCAACCATCACCAGTAAAGGTATGGAAAGAGACTGACTTGTGTGTGACTGACTTATTGCCGCACCCTGCACTGCCATTACACCCTGAGGGATCCATCTAGTCTCACCTGTGGGAGACTTACCACCTTGCTGCCCCAACCCTCAGAGGATTCACCCTGCAGCGCTGGTCACCTTGATCAGAAACCACAGGTGGCGTCACAAACTATTCCTAAAATCCCCTGTAAATATCCCTCTTTGTATGAGTGCCCAGGGCAACGGACCGAGCTGTGCTACTTGTGACATTCCCCATAGACTTCAACGGGCTCGGTGCCGAGTACCCCATAACCCTGGTGTTGTGCGACTCATCTAACTTGGCGTCACGAACAGGATAAGAAGCTTACTGAATGTGAGTCCTGTGTGCCTTGGATTGGACTGTTTTTGTGCAAAAAGACTGTGTGCAGTTTTGTGACTTTTGGCGCCATTTTCCGCCATTTTGCCGCCATATTCGCGCCCTGAGGCGCTGGTGAAGAAGGTGGGCGTACATTCGTGGGCGTGCCCCCCCCCCCTGTGGCGCGAAAGCTATGGGCGCCCTGTCAAAATGCTATTACAATACAAGAGCCTGCCCTACCGCAAGGGAGATCCGCTTCCTCTTCATCCTCTATGCCAAGAAGAGGAAGCGAAAGTCCCGCCTCCACGGAAGAGACCAGACTGTTCCAGATGGAAAACACAGTCTGGCCTGGAGTGAGATGGCGGAAGGACAGGAGACGCTGTGTGGAGGAACGGCGGTGCGCAGGCCCCGTTCCCCTGAAGAGCTGTTACCTGTACCGGAACCGTCCCCAGGTCGGGAGACCGATCCAACAATGGAAAAAGTGGAAGAGGTGGATGCGGTGCTGGAAGTGATAGCCCGACACCGCGCAGAGACGGAGGTGATAGAGCAAAGCTGGCGTGCCCTGAAACAGCGGCTGCTGTGGGACGCAACGCTCTCTCCTCCAGAAGCGCAACCGTTACCTGTGCCACCACTGCAAGCGGCTGATGAAGAACCGGAGGCCGGCTCCAAAAGTGCTGATCCCGACTCCACCGATGATGCGGCGAGAGAGAAGGAGGCTGAGGAGGCCCTGCTCGTTCCGGAGTGCCAGCCAGGCCTGGAGGCCGCAGCGGAATGCAGTCCCCCGGTAGGGACACCGGAGGGGACCCAGCCGTCCATGATGGAGGTCGACTGGGACGATATGGAGTACCTGGACGACATAGAATATGCCGCCCAGATGGAGAACGAGTGGCGACGCCGGGAGCAGGAGCAGCGACGGCAGCAGGAGCAGAGGGAAGTGCAGCAGTTTCGCCAGAGGTACCAGGAGGAGACTCTCGCTGAAAAGGAAAACATCAGGCGAGACAAAGGTACGCTCCGGGAACCGCGGCGCCAGGGGACGGTGTGTGCCTCTAAGGCCCGAGGAGTTTGGGGTTACATATGTGAGCCCGGGTTCTCTCCAAAGATCTATGTTCACTGCTGCGATGCGGGGTTCCACCTGTTAAAAGGGATGTTGTCACCTACACACGACACTGTAGTCGTCAGGGGTGGTTTGCCTTGAATGTCTCCCGTGTCTCAGTGTCCCAAGTCACAACCCCATTAGCGCTACGCCGCGCACCTGCATCGTATACTGCTTCCTACTCTGCATCGCAAAAGCCTTGTGCGTTTTCAACTGAGCCACTGCGCGCACCTGCTTCCTGTCCTGCATCGTATACTGCACCTTACTCTGCATCGCAACAGCCTAGTGCGTCCTCAATTGAGCCACTGCGCGCGCCTGCATCGTATACAGCATCTTATTCTACAACGCAACCAGCTAGTGCGTTCTCAAGTGAGCCAAATCTGTACTTAGAAGAGGCACCTGTGAGGCCTCCAGGAAGTCGCAAAAGCAATCGCTCAAGTGCAACAAGAACTGTGGCTACTCAAACACAGATCGCAGGACATGATCTATTTGTAATGCGTTCCAGAGCGCACCGCGTGCTTCCAGCCCCAGGAGTGGAAGACGTCATCGCTATCTGCAAAGAAGAAGACCAGTAGGACCCAGACAGAGTTTACTGCATCTGTATAAAGTTAAAGGAGAATTTGCACTTTACTAAAGTTATGTGATAATGTTTGCATAAATAGCATAATTTTGCATAGAATACCCCAGTTGGGTAATGTGAAGCATTTAACATAGTATTATTATAGAAATGTGATTTTCTAAAAATGTTCTTAAAAGGACTGCGTGGCTGAGGACTTTGCCAGCCCAAAAACTGTGATGTAAATAGTTCGCACTTCGGTGCCCCATCTTGGTTTTACATAAAGCCTTACTACCTCAGAAGAAAAACCCGTATGGTGTGGCCTTGAGTGAGGTCTGCAGCAACGAAGTCCTGCAGCCCACCCAGGACCCACGTGGGAGGTTTTTGGTGCGGGTCCTCCACAAGAATCTAATATTGTATTTATTGAGAAAAGTATATTTTGATATTTTTCTACTTGCCATTGTACACATTGTAACGTTCAAGTGTCCTTACCTCCCGCAAGGGATGAGTTATATTGTTGATGTTATTATAAAAATTGTTTTTTCTATTTCAGCCCGGGAGTGCTGATGATAACTAGGGGGGGATGTGTGGCCCAGCTGCGCTTGGTACACATGTTTCCAGGAGTATGTGCTAAAAGGTAATTGCAAAATCTGATATTCATTCACATCACACACACTTCTCTAGTTTACCACCAGAGGGAACCTTAGACTATTTAAGGGTGTGAGTTAGGCAGCAGTAGCGAGTATGCTTCCTGTCAGAGCTCAGACTGAGCTGGAGACAGACGTGTGAGATTTCCTGTCAGAGACAGAGGAGAGAGAGATTGCAAGCTGATATCTCAGAAAAGACAGACTGCTATTACCCCATGCAAGTGGAAAGTGACTCTCGGAGCAAGCGTGTATTCAGTCTGACGAAACGTCCTGAGAGCTGCTCTGGACAGAGTCTTTGAAGGAAAGAAGGAAGGGGCATTACAGTTTGCAGAACATCGAGTTAACTGAGAGTCAGTCAGCGAGCTTTGGAAAGAAGAAAGAAAGCTAATGACAGAACCTACTGCTGCCCTGTGCTTATGTTAAGGAGGAGAGTAGGGCGACAGGCGAGTGGTGACCCTAGGAAGGAGTGACTTCGGTGACAGACCACCTTCACTCGACTAACCGGACACCGGGTCCGAAGTATTGCTAGTACCTTCACGGCTAGTGAGAGAAACACCGGAATCCCTGCTGGACTTCAAGTCACAGAGGGTAGCCCTAAGTGCCGATACGTAACCGGGGTCAGGCAGAACAGGAGTTTAGCGGGACGCTGCATATATAGACTTAGTTCTTGCCACAAGAAGACTTCCACCACAATGTTGGCCGGGCGAAGCTGTGCTATTCAGAGTTAAACTTGACTTCACGCAAGTTAGGACTCATACACTTTAAAGGGAAAGGAGGCCTTAAACCTATTTGGCAATTACCTGGATGTGCATACTCCACCCTGAGCAGCTTCCCGGGATATACCTGCAACCATCACCAGTAAAGGTATGGAAAGAGACTGACTTGTGTGTGACTGACTTATTGCCGCACCCTGCACTGCCATTACACCCTGAGGGATCCATCTAGTCTCACCTGTGGGAGACTTACCACCTTGCTGCCCCAACCCTCAGAGGATTCACCCTGCAGCGCTGGTCACCTTGATCAGAAACCACAGGTGGCGTACGAACTATTCCTAAAATCCCCTGTAAATATCCCCCTTTGTATGAGCGCCCAGGGCAACGGACCGAGCTGTGCTACTTGTGACATTCCCCATAGACTTCAACGGGCTCGGTGCCGAGTACCCCATAACCCTGGTGTTGTGCGACTCAATGGTCCCCTTATATAATGCTCCATATATAATGGGCTCCATGTGATGCTCCATATATAATGTGCCCCATATGATGCGCCATATATAATGGGCCCCATATGATGCTCCAGTATATGATGGGCCCCATGGATGATGCTCCAGTGTATGATGGGCCTATATAATGCTCCATATATAATGGGCCCCATATGATGCTCCAGTGTATAATGGGCCCCGTATATGATGCTCCATTGTATGATGGGCCCCATTTATAATGCTCCAGTGTATGATGTGCCCCATATATAATGCTCCAGTGTACAATGGGCCCCGTATATGATGCTCCAGTGTATGATGGGCTCCATTTATAATGCTCCAGTGTATGATATGCCCCATATATAATGCTCCAGTGTATAAAGGGCCCTATCTATGATGCTCAAGTGTATTATGGGCCCCATATATAATGCTCCAGTGTATAATGCTCCCCATATATTGCTCCAAACATTAAAAAAAATTAAATACCTCTCCTCGCTGGGCACTGCTCTACTCTGGACTCCTCAGCGTCGCCATCTTCCAGCTCTCTGCACTGTGACTGTTCAGGCAGAGGGTGCACAGACGTGACGTCATCGTGCTCTCTGACCTGAATGTCACTGTCAGGAAATGCGGAAGACATCACAGCGGTGGAGCAGGGAGAGGTAAGTATTGCAAGTGCTGGGGCACTGAACAAGCGGGGGGGGCGCACTCGTGGGCGCCGCCACTGGCACAGGGCTGCTCATAGTAAGCCAGTGTTCTGACGGCGAGTGGGCCCCCCACCTGCTCAGGGCCCCGGCACTTGCCCGGGTGCGCCAGGTGCTGATGCCGGCACTGCATACAGTCTAGGCTCAACCGTAAGTTTACATCTACGCGGTGCCAGCCATGGGGCAGATGGATAGGGGGCGGGGCTACAAGGGAGTTGTTGTTTTTTAGGTAATGATGTCACCAGAAGAGGAGGAGCCTCCAGTCCAGAGTCAACACGATAGAAGGGAGCTGAGCGGGCGGCGAGTTTGCACTTTGCAGGAAGGTTGTGTAGTGGAAGTGTCAAGGGAGTAGCAGTCTCTGGGAGCTGCAGCCGCTCATTGGCTGTGCAGATCCGTGCTTTGATTGGTTGCCAGACTGCGATTGGCCTGACGCTGATTGGTGCATCAGGTCACCGAAGGCGACAGGCTCGCATTTAGGAGCGCACTCAGTCAGTACGGACTCATGCGCCTGTGATAGCTGCTGTATGTTGCAGGCGCGCATCCCCGACCTGAGCTATATACTGTAACCAGAGCTATATACTGTATAGGTGAGCATCTCCGACCTGAGCTATATACTGTATAGGTGAGCATCCCCGTCCTGAGCTATATACTGTAACCAGAGCTATATACTGTATAGGTGAGCATCTCCGACCTGAGCTATATACTGTACCCAGAGCTATATACTGTATAGGTGAGCATCTCCGACCTGAGCTATATACTGTATAGGTGAGCATCCCCGACCTGAGCTATATACTGTAACCAGAGCTATATACTGTATAGGTGAGCATCTCCGACCTGAGCTATATACTGTATAGGTGAGCATCTCCGACCTGTGCTATATAAAGTATAGGTGAGCATCCCCGACCTGAGCTATATACTGTAACCAGAGCTGTATACTGTATATGTGAGCATCTCCGACCTGAGCTATATACTGTATAGGTGAGCATCCTCATCCTGAGCTATATACTGTAACCAGAGCTGTATACTGTATATGTGAGCATCCCCGTCCTGAGCTATATACTGTAACCAGAGCTATATACTGTATAGGTGAGCATCCTCATCCTGAGCTATATACTGTAACCAGAGCTGTATACTGTATATGTGAGCATCCCCGTCCTGAGCTATATACTGTAACCAGAGCTATATACTGTATAGGTGAGCATCTCTGACCTGTGCTATATACTGTATAGGTGAGCATCTCCGACCTGAGCTACAGTCAGGGCCAGAAATATTTGGACAGTGACACAATTTTCGCGAGTTGGGCTCTGCATGCCACCACATTGGATTTGAAATGAAACCTCTACAACAGAATTCAAGTGCAGATTGTAACGTTTAATTTGAAGGGTTGAACAAAAATATGTGTTAGAAAATGTAGGAATTGTACAAACACTCCACATTTTAGGAGGTCAAAAGTAATTGGACAAATAAACATAACCCAAACAAAATATTTTTATTTTCAATATTTTGTGGCGAATCCTTTGGAGGCAATCACTGCCTTAAGTCTGGAACCCATGGACATCACCAAACGCTGGGTTTCCTCCTTCTTAATGCTTTGCCAGGCCTTTACAGCCGCAGCCTTCAGGTCTTGCTTGTTTGTGGGTCTTTCCCTCTTAAGTCTGGATTTGAGCAAGTGAAATGCATGCTCAATTGGGTTAAGATCTGGTGATTGACTTGGCCATTGAAGAATGTTCCACTTTTTTGTACTCATGAACTCCTGTGTAGCTTTGGCTGTATGCTTGGGGTCATTATCCATCTGTACTATGAAGCGCCGTCCAATCAAGTTTGCAGCATTTGGCTGAATCTGGGCTGAAAGTATATCCCGGTACACTTCAGAATTCATCCGGCTACTCTTGTCTGCTGTTATGTCATCAATAAACACAAGTGACCCAGTGCCATTGAAAGCCATGCATGCCCATGCCATCACGTTGCCTCCACCATGTTTTACAGAGGATGTGGTGTGCCTTGGATCATGTGCCATTCCCTTTCTTCTCCAAACTTTTGGCTTCCCATCATTCTGGTACAGGTTGATCTTTGTCTCATCTGTCCATAGAATACTTTTCCAGAACTGAGCTGGCTTCTGGAGGTGTTTTTCAGCAAATTTAACTCTGGCCTGTCTATTTTTGGAATTGATGAATGGTTTGCATCTAGATGTGAACCCTTTGTATTTACTTTCATGGAGTCTTCTCTTTACTGTTGACTTAGAGACAGATACACCTACTTCACTGAGAGTGCTCTGGACTTCAGTTGATGTTGTGAACGGGTTCTTCTTCACCAAAGAAAGTATGCGGCGATCATCCACCACTGTTGTCTCCCGTGGGCTCCCAGGTATTTTTGGATTGATGAGTTCACCAGTGCTTTCTTTCTTTCTCAGGATGTACCAAATTGTAGATTTTGCCACTTCTAATGTTGTAGCAATTTCTTGGATGGGTTTTTTTCTGTTCTTGCAGCTTAAGGATGGCTTGTTTCACCTGCATGGAGAGCTCCTGTGACCGCATGTTTCCTTCACAGCAAAACCTTCCAAATGCAAACACCACAACTCAAATCAACTCCGACCCTTTCATCTGCTTAATTGAGAATGACATAACAAAGGGATTGCCCACACCTGTCCATGAAATAGCCTTGGAGTCATTTGTCCAATTACTTTTGGTCCCTTTAAAAACAGGGTGGCACATGTTAAGGAGCTGAAACTCCTAAACCCTTCATCCAATTTTAATGTGGATACCCTCAAATGAAAGCTGAAAGTCTGAACTTCAACTGCATCTGATTTGTTTTGTTTCAAATTCATTGTGGTAATGTCTAGAACCAAAATTAGATAAATGTTGTCTCTGTCCAAATATTTATGGACCTAACTGTATATACTGTATAGGTGAGCATCTCCGACCTGAGCTATATACTGTATAGGTGAGCATCTCCGACCTGTGCTATATACTGTATAGGTGAGCATCTCCGACCTGAGCTATATACTGTATAGGTGAGCATCTCCGACCTGAGCTATATACTGTATAGGTGAGCATCTCCGACCTGTGCTATATACTGTATAGGTGAGCATCCCCGACCTGAGCTATATACTGTAACCAGAGCTGTATACTGTATATGTGAGCATCCCCGTCCTGAGCTATATACTGTAACCAGAGCTATATACTGTATAGGTGAGCATCTCCGACCTGAGCTATATACTGTATAGGTGAGCATCCTCATCCTGAGCTATATACTGTAACCAGAGCTGTATACTGTATATGTGAGCATCCCCGTCCTGAGCTATATACTGTAACCAGAGCTATATACTGTATAGGTGAGCATCTCCAACCTGAGCTATATACTGTATAGGTGAGCATCTCTGACCTGAGCTATATACTGTATAGGTGAGTGAGTCGCACAACGCCAGGGTTATGGGGTACTCGGCACCGAGCCCGTTAACTTCAATGGGGAATAGGTCACGGGTAGCGCAGCTCGGTCCGTTGCCCTGGGCGCTCATACAAAGGGGGATAATATTTACAGGGGATTGTAGTAATTGTTCGTGACGCCACCTGTGGTTTCTGATCAGGGTGACCAGCGCTGCAGGGTGAATCCTCTGAGGGGTTGTTATTGGGCAGCAAGATGTTAAGTCCCCCACAGGCGAGACTGGATCCCTCAGGGTAAATGGCGGTGCAGGGTGCAGGCAATAAGGCAGACACACACAAGTCAGTCTCTTTACATACCTTTACTGGTGGTATTTGCAGGTATGTCCCGGGAAGCTGCTCAGGGTGGAGGATGCACATCCAGGTAATCACTGAGTAGGTTTAAGGCCTCCTTACTTCTTTATGTGTGAGTTTCCAACCTGCATAAAGCTAAGTTCAACTCTGTGTAAAACAGCTACGCCCGGCCGACATTGTGGTGGAGCCTTCTTTTGGCAAGAACTAAGTCTATGGCTGATCAGGCCCGACTCCTGTTCTCCCTGACCCCGGTTACGTATCAGCACAATAGGGCCCCTCTGCGACCTGAAGTCCAGCAGGGATTCCGGTTTTCTCCCACTAGCCGTGAAGGTTCTAGCAAGCTTCGGACCCGCTGTCCGGTTGTACAGAGTGGAGGCAGCTAACGTTGCTATATCACCTCGGTCACTCTTTCCCTTTGTCACCACTTGCCCGTCGCCCTACTCTCACCCTTAACATAAGCACGGGTAACAGTAGGTGTAGTCAAGTCATCAGCTTCCTTCCTTCCACAGCTCACTGACTGTTTCTCAGTCAACTCGATGTTATGATAACTGTAGTCCCCTTCCTTCTTTTCCTTCATAGACTCTGTCCAGAGCAGCTCTCAGGACCTTCCGTCAGACTGAATTCACGCTCGCTCCGAGAGTCACTTTCCACATTCATTGGGAACTAACAGTCAGACTGTTCTGAGATAACAGTTTGCCTTCTTTCCTCTGTCTCATCTGACAGGAATCACCACACGTCTGAACTCGCACAGCTCAGACCAAGCTCTGACTAGAAAAGCCCTCACTCCGATGCTCTGACAGGAATCCTCTCACTCGGGTGTTCTGAGGAGATCTGATCTGTCTGAGGTACAACCAACAACTCGCATGACTGTCTGGCTAGAATGCCTACTGCTACATTTCTCCACACCCCTATATACCTGAATCTATAGGGCTCCCTCTGGTGGCTCCTGGGAAGTGTGGATGTGAATGAATATCAGGTTTTCGTAATTACCTTTCTGTGCATTCTCCAGGGAACATGTGTACCGAGCGCAGCTGGGCCACACATCCCCCCCTAGTTATCGTCAGCACTCTCGGGCTGAAAAAGAAAAAACAATTTTTATAATAACAACAAACATAACTCATCCCTTGCGGGAGGTAAGGACACTTTAACGTTACATTGTGTACAAATGCAAATAGAAAAATATCAAAATACTTTTCACAATAAATACAAGATTCTTGTGGAGGACCCGTACCAAACCTCCCACGGTGGTCCTGGGTGGGCTGCAGGACTTCTCTGCTGCAAACCTCACTCAAGGCCACACCTTACGGGTTTTTCTTCAGAGGTAGATATGGCTTTACGTAAAACCAAGATGGGGCACCGAAGTGCTAACTATTTACAACTAAAGTTCTGTGCTGCAAGAGTCCTCAGCATGCAGTCCTTGGCATAAGAACATTCCTAGAAAATCACATTTCTATCATATCACATTAATACTTCACATTACCCAACTGGGGTATACTATTTCAAATTATGCATCAACTGTCACGCTGTCTAATGATATGTATACAATGTCAGTAAACTATTAATACAGGAACAACACTCTATACAACAACTAGTATAGCAACATCAGCATGTAAGTATAGAATAGATTTACCTGACACGATATCTGCTGAACTCAGGGTTAATCTTGAGGACTTGATGAGCTGAAACAGGAAAGAGAGGTGGACCGGGATCTAACCTGACCCTAAACTGGGGTCCTAACCAATCCCTCACCTTGGATGCACTGATAATGGTTCAGAGGTCCAAGTCTCCAACCCAACCCTGTCTCCTATCAGACCCTGAACCCTGTAATCAGTCCTAAGAAGGATCCTGACTACCACCAAAGGGATATGGGCTGATCTCAGCTAAATACACAGATTAGACATATAAGACAGACAGGATAACACTCGCTTGCATACACACTCAAACACCAAAGGAACATAAATGGTCTGGGAAATAAACTCTAACCAAGTTGAGCTTAGAACAACTAAGGAGCTCACAACTAAAGTCTATACAGATTCATCCCTATCTGTGGTCTGCATGAAGGTTTCACTGGCAACTCCCCAAGCAGACAACCAGGAATTTAAAGGAAACCAATCAACAAATAATCAATTGCAGCCGGGAGAAACTGCACCCAGTCCCAGAACCGAGCACAGACAGAATTAACTCCCTAGCTGCCAAACACAAAGAAACAGCAGCTCAGCTGTGAGAAGTCAAAATGTGCAACCGCGACGATCTTCGTGGCAATGCACACATGACAGTACCCCCCCTTCTACGAGGGGCCTCCGGACCCTCAGGGCCAGGCCTGCCCGGGTGAGTTCTGTGGAAGGTCCGAACCAAACGATCTGCGTTAACATCAGACGCAGGGACCCACGTCCTCTCCTCTGGACCATACCCCTTCCAATGCACCAAGTACTGAAGGGACCGGCGATTCAGACGTGAGTCAATGATCTTTGATACTTGAAATTCCAAGTTACCATTGACCAACACAGGAGGAGGAGGTAGAGGTGACGGTATGACTGGTGCCACATACCTTTTAAGTAATGACTTGTGGAACACATTATGAATTTTAAACGTAGGAGGGAGGTCCAGGCGAAATGCCACAGGATTAATTATGGAACTGATCCTGTACGGCCCGATGAATCTGGGACCCAGTTTCCAGGAGGGCACTTTAAGTTTTATATTCCTGGTAGACAACCATACCAGATCGTTCACATTCAGATCTGGACCAGAAACTCTCCTCCTATCAGCCATACGTTTGTAACGGTTCCCCATCGCACTCAGATTATTCAATACACCTCTCCACACAGAAGCAAGTGACGACGAGAAACGCTCCTCCTCAGGAACCCCAGAAGGGCCCCCCCCATTGAAAGTACAAAACTGGGGATGGAAACCATATGCCCCAAAAAACGGGGACTTACCAGTGGACTCGCTCCGCCTGTTGTTAAGAGCGAACTCTGCCAGAGGCAAGAAAGAAGACCAGTCCTCTTGGTTCTCTGAGACAAAACACCGGAGATATGTCTCTAAGCTCTGATTCAGAAGCTCTGTCTGACCATTGGTCTGCGGATGAAAAGCCGAGGAAAATGACAATTGCATCCCCCGACGTAAACAAAATGCCCTCCAAAATTTGGACACAAACTGAGACCCCCTATCTGACACCACATCAGAAGGCAACCCATGAAGTCTAACAATCTCCCTAATGAACACCTGCGCCAGAGTTTTAGCATTAGGGAGTGCAGGAAGAGCAACGAAATGTGCCATCTTACTGAACCTGTCAACAACCACCAGTATGACAGTATTCCCTGACGACGGAGGAAGGTCCGTAATGAAGTCCATAGATAAATGAGTCCATGGACGCTCAGGAAGTTTCAAGGGTAAAAGGGTCCCAGACGGACGGGTATGAGGGGTTTTAGAGCGAGAACACACCCCACATGACGCGACAAAAGTTATAACATCTTTATTAGCATTAGGCCACCAAAACCGGCGAGAAAGGAGATCTAAAGTAGCCTTACTCCCTGGATGTCCTGCTAGAGCAGAATTGTGATGTGCCTCAATAACCTTTTGTCTCAACAGATTTGGGACAAACAGTCTCCCTGGAGGTCCTGCAGGGGCGTCCCCCTGAGCCTCTAACACCTCCTCCTCAAGCTCAGAAAATACAGCCGACACTACCACCCCCTCCTGAAGGATAGGACTCGGGTCATCCGTTTTCCCGGCCCCTGGGAAACTGCGAGACAAGGCATCAGCCTTTACATTCTTAGACCCCGGGCGATAAGTGACGACAAAATTAAACCTGGTAAAAAACAACGACCATCGAGCTTGTCTGGAATTCAGACGCTTAGCGGATTCCAAATACAACAGGTTCTTGTGATCAGTAATAACGGTAACCGGGTGGACTGCCCCCTCCAAAAAGTGACCCCATTCTTCAAAAGCTAACTTAATGGCCAAAAGTTCCCTATTGCCGATATCATAATTCCTTTTGGCGGACGACAATTTCTTAGAAAAGAAAGCGCACGGATGCCATTTACCAGGGGACGGACCCTGGGACAATATAGCACCCACCCCTACGTCAGACGCATCCACCTCCACAATGAACGGCTGAGATGCATCTGGTTGGATGAGAACGGGTGCCGAAGCAAAACATTTCTTCAAAGAGGAAAAGGCTTGGCAAGCTTTGTCCGACCATTTAGAAAAATCCGTCCCTTTTCTTGTCATGTCAGTGAGAGGTTTGACGACAGATGAGAAATTACAAATAAATTTCCGGTAGTAGTTAGCAAACCCCAAAAAACGCTGCAGAGCCTTAAGATCCCCTGGCTGATCCCATTCAAGCACTGCTCTCACCTTTTCAGGGTCCATACGGAAACCGGAGGCTGACACCAAAAAACCCAAAAACTGAAGTTCCTGTACGGCAAATACACACTTCTCCAGTTTGGCGTATAATTTATTGTCTCGCAAGATCTGCAACACCTGTCTCACATGCTCCTGATGAGACACAAGATCTGGCGAGTAAATTAAAATGTCGTCCAAATATACAACCACAAACAGCCCCACAAGGTGACGAAAAATGTCATTAACAAAATGTTGGAATACTGCTGGTGCAGTAGTCAGACCAAAAGGCATGACTAGGTTCTCATAATGTCCCTCCGGCATGTTAAACGCCGTTTTCCACTCATCCCCCTCTTTTATCCTAATCAGATTATACGCCCCCCTGAGATCCAATTTAGAAAACCATTTGGCGCCAACAATTTGATTGAAGAGATCAGGAATAAGAGGGAGTGGATACGGATCTCGAACAGTAATCCGATTAAGTTCGCGGAAATCCAAGCAAGGGCGTAGGCCTCCATCTTTCTTCTTCACAAAGAAGAACCCCGCGGCTACTGGGGAAGATGAAGGTCTAATATGCCCTTTGGCCAGACTTTCAGAAATATAATCTTTCATAGCCTGCCTCTCAGGACCAGAAAGATTATACAACCTAGCTTTAGGCAACTTAGCATCAGGAAGGAGATTAATAGAGCAGTCATACACGCGATGAGGAGGCAACTCCTGACACCCCTCCTCAGAGAAAACATCCCCAAAATCCTCCAAAAAAGGAGGCAATGTACTAGGCACGACCGCACTGATGACTGTGTTCATGCAGTTGCTTTTGCAAAACTCAACCCATTGGCTTATTTCTCTGGACTGCCAATTAATCACAGGGTTATGTTTAACCAACCAAGGAAGTCCCAACACAATGGGAGTAGGTAGACCCTCCAACACATAACAAGATAATTGTTCCCTATGTATTGCCCCTACCCGAAGGTCAATGTTATGAACCTCATGAACAAAGCTACCTTGGCCGAGAGGCCTGGCGTCAATGGAGAATATAGGGATCGGTTTGACCAATACACTCAGATGCATACCTTGAGCCTGAGCAAACTGAGCGTCAACCAGATTAGCCCCGGAACCACTATCAAGAAGAACAGACAATCTCTCCACTCTCGTACCAACTACCACCTCCACTGGTACAAGGAACTGAGAAGAACTGGCGGATGAAATACATACTCCCAGGTTGTCGTCCACCACACAACCTGGGATTAACAGTTTTCCGGCGACTTTTGGCTCAACAAGACACGGGATGGACATTCTCCAACAAAATGTCCCTCTTTCCCGCAGAAAAAACATCTTCTAGTCCTGCGGCGTACCGCCAATCCCCTCCTACGAAATGATGTCCCTCCCAACTGCATAGGCTCATCCGAACAGACAAGGGGAACCTCAACATAAGGGACTTTAGTGGTAGGTGGAGAAACAACAGGGAGTGGGGTTACCTCACCCCTCTCCCGAAGCCGTCTATCAGTACGGATAGCTAAGGCCATAGCAGCCTCCAGAGAAGGAGGAGACTCATACTGAGCCAAAACGTCTTTTAATTTATCAGAAAGCCCATGACAAAACTGGCTCCTAAGAGCTGGGTCATTCCACTGAGTATCTGTGGCCCATCTACGAAACTCAGAAGCAAATTCCTCTGCCGGACGATCTCCCTGCTGTATCTTACGTAATTTAGTCTCAGCAAGAGAGACCCGATCTGGGTCATCATATACCAATCCCAGGGCAGTAAAAAATTGATCTACAGACAGTAGAGCCGGGGATCCCGGAGGAAGGGAAAATGCCCAGGATTGAGGGTCCCCTTGCAGAAGTGAGATAACAATTCCCACTCTCTGCTCCTCACTCCCTGATGATCGAGGCCGAAGCCGAAAATACAATTTACATGCCTCCCGGAAGGTGAAAAACTTGTCTTGCCCACAAGTGAACCTGTCCGGGAGAGCCACTTTAGGTTCAACTCTGGTCTGCTCCAGGGGAGACAAAACTCCGGACTTAATGTCCGTCAGCTCCATGGACAATCCCTGCAACTGCAGAGCCAGCTGGGCTACTGGATCCATGGTAACTGGAGATAATTTTTATGGCCAGTGAAAATGTCACGCTGTCTAATGATATGTATACAATGTCAGTAAACTATTAATACAGGAACAACACTCTATACAACAACTAGTATAGCAACATCAGCATGTAAGTATAGAATAGATTTACCTGACACGATATCTGCTGAACTCAGGGTTAATCTTGAGGACTTGATGAGCTGAAACAGGAAAGAGGTGGACCGGGATCTAACCTGACCCTAAACTGGGGTCCTAACCAATCCCTCACCTTGGAGGCACTGATAATGGTTCAGAGGTCCAAGTCTCCAACCCAACCCTGTCTCCTATCAGACCCTGAACCCTGTAATCAGTCCTAAGAAGGATCCTGACTACCACCAAAGGGATATGGGCTGATCTCAGCTAAATACACAGATTAGACATATAAGACAGACAGGATAACACTCGCTTGCATACACACTCAAACACCAAAGGAACATAAATGGTCTGGGAAATAAACTCTAACCAAGTTGAGCTTAGAACAACTAAGGAGCTCACAACTAAAGTCTATACAGATTCATCCCTATCTGTGGTCTGCATGAAGGTTTCACTGGCAACTCCCCAAGCAGACAACCAGGAATTTAAAGGAAACCAATCAACAAATAATCAATTGCACCCGGGAGAAACTGCACCCAGTCCCAGAACCGAGCACAGACAGAATTAACTCCCTAGCTGCCAAACACAAAGAAACAGCAGCTCAGCTGTGAGAAGTCAAAATGTGCAACCGCGACGATCTTCGTGGCAATGCACACATGACATCAACATCACATATTATCAACATTCAATAAAGTGCAAATCTTCATAACTTTTTACAGTTGCAGCAAACCCTGTCTGGGTCCTACTGTTCTTCTTTGTAAATTGCGATGACTTCTTCCATACCTGGGGCTGGAAGTATGCGGTGCGCTCTGGAATGCATCACCAGAATATCATGTCCTGCTACCTGTGTCTGAGTAGCCACAGTTCTTGTTTCAATTTTGCGTTTAGCTGGAGGCCTTACAGGTGCCTCTTCCAAGTACAGGTCTGGCTCAATAGGGGTCGCTGTGCTCTGCAGCGTTTCCAATCGGGACGCAGTTGTGCGCAGTGGCTTAATTGGGGACGCACTAGCCTGCTGCGTTGCAGAATAGGATGCTGGGCAGGAAGCAGGTGCACGCAGTGACTTAGTTGGATACGCACAAGGCTGTTGCAATGCAGAGTAGGATGCAGGTGCGCGGCCTGGCGCTAATGGGGTTGTGACTTGGGACGCTGAAACACGGGGTACATTGCCGGCTTCAGGGACGGGGTCGCTGACACGGGAGACATTCAGGGCATACCACCCCTTAAGATCCCAATGCCGCGTGTAGGTGACTACATCCCCAATAATTAGATCCCTTCCCGTGTGTCCCTCTGGCAGGTGAGACTCCACATCCCTGCGGTTGACAAATACCTCCTGGTACAGGCCTGGTTCATGGATGAACCCCCAGCCTCCCCGGAGTTTGAAGTCTCTAATAGCCCCCTGGCGCCGCGTTTCCCGGAGCGTACCTTTGTCTCGCCTGACGTTGTCCTTGTCAGCGAGATCCTTTTCCCGGTACCTCTGGCGAAGTTGCTGCGACTCTCTCTGCTCCTGCTGCTGCCGCTGCTCCTGCTCACGGTGTCGCCACTCGTTCTCCAGCTGGGCGGCGTATTCCACGTCGTCCAGATACTCCATCTCCTCCCAATCAATCTCCATCACGGATGGCTGGGTCTCCTCTGTCGTCCCTACCGGGGACTGCATTCTGCTGCGGCCTCCAGGCCTGGCTGGCATTCGGGTCCAGGCAGGGCCTCCTCAGCCTCCTTCCCTCCCGCCTCGTCCCCGGCGGAGTCAGAATCAGCACTTTTGGGGCCGGTCTCCGGTTTTTCATCATCCGCTGGCAGTGGTGGCGCAGGTAACGGTGGTGCATCCAGGGGGAAGAGCGTTGACTCCCACAGCAGCCGCTGTTTCAGGGCTCTCACATTGTAATAGCATTTAGACAGGGCGCGCCACAGGGGGGGGCACGCCCACGAATGCACGCCCACCTTCTTCACCAGCGCCTCAGGGCGCGAATATGGCGGCAAAATGGCGGAAAATGGTGCCAAAAAGCACAAATACTGCACACAGTCTTTTTGCACAAAACAGTCCACTTTAGGCACACAGGTGTTATGTTTCGGTAGCTGAGGAGTGCAGGTAAAAAAGGCAATACACCAGAGCAGTTGGAATCTATGAGATTGCAGTACCCTGACTAACCACCACAACTAGAGGCAGCCGTGGAGCGTTCCTACGTTGGTCCTAGACGCCTCGTCACAGCCTGAGAAACTAACTACACCTAAAGATAGATATAGGAAAGCTATCTGCCCCGGAGCAGAACCCCAAAGATATTAGAAAGCCCCCAAACATGTAATGGCGGTTAGACAAGATGAAATACTGACACAGACAGAAAATAGTATGAGCAAACGCTGGGGCCCAAACTATCTAAATAGAAAAGGATAGGAAGGGTACTTACTGCAATCCCAGAAAACCCTGAAAAGCACCAACTCTACTAATTTCAAAATCACCTGAGATCACACGACCTCTACCACCTAAATTAGTTCTCTGGTGTAACAAAATCAAAACAGCAGCCACTGAAAAAACTGGAAAAAGCAAAAGAACAAAACTCAGTGGCTGAACTAAACTGAGAGGGCAAGCCCCCGGAGGGGACCCTGAAGGCCCCCAAAGAAGTGCAGGACAAAATGCAAAAATATAGCACAAACACAAAAGAAGCAAAAGTCTTATCTGTAAGCAGGAGATGCAGACACGACACAGCAGGCTACAAGGGAAACTGGAATGAAGGATTCAGACCAGAACAATTGATCACCGGCAACCCTGATGGGAAAATGACTCCCTTATATAAGACCAGTCAGTAACACCTGATTCCCAGTCCTCACAATCTTCACTAGCACCGCTTGTAACCACCAGAGGGAGCCTCTGCTCAGAACTCATCTCAAACCCATTCACAACACACAGGACTCACATTCAGTAAGCTTCGTATCCTGTTCGTGACGCCAAAGATGAGTCGCACAACACCAGGGTTATGGGGTACTCGGCACCAAGCCCGTTAACTTCAATGGGGAATAGGTCACGGGTAGCGCAGCTCGGTCCGTTGCCCTGGGCGCTCATTCAAAGGGGGATAATATTTACAGGGGATTGTAGTAATTGTTCGTGACGCCACCTGTGGTTTCTGATCAGGGTGACCAGCGCTGCTGGTGGTATTTGCAGGTATGTCCCGGGAAGCTGCTCAGGGTGGAGGATGCACATCCAGGTAATCACTGAGTAGGTTTAAGGCCTCCTTACTTCTTTATGTGTGAGTTTCCAACCTGCATAAAGCTAAGTTCAACTCTGTGTAAAACAGCTACGCCCGGCCGACATTTTGGTGGAGCCTTCTTTTGGCAAGAACTAAGTCTATGGCTGATCAGGCCCGACTCCTGTTCTCCCTGACCCCGGTTACGTATCAGCACAATAGGGCCCCTCTGCGACCTGAAGTCCAGCAGGGATTCCGGTTTTCTCCCACTAGCCGTGAAGGTTCTAGCAAGCTTCGGACCCGGTGTCCGGTTGTACAGATTGGAGGCAGCTAACGTTGCTATATCACCTCGGTCACTCTTTCCCTTTGTCACCACTCACCCATCGCCCTACTCTCACCCTTAACATAAGCACGGGTAACAGTAGGTGTAGTCAAGTCATCAGCTTCCTTCCTTCCACAGCTCACTGACCGTTTCTCAGTCAACTCGATGTTATGATAACTGTAGTCCCCTTCCTTCTTTTCCTTCATAGACTCTGTCCAGAGCAGCTCTCAGGACCTTCCGTCAGACTGAATTCACGCTCGCTCCGAGAGTCACTTTCCACATTCATTGGGAACTAACAGTCAGACTGTTCTGAGATAACAGTTTGCCTTCTTTCCTCTGTCTCATCTGACAGGAATCACCACACGTCTGAACTCGCACAGCTCAGACCAAGCTCTGACTAGAAAAGCCCTCACTCCGATGCTCTGACAGGAATCCTCTCACTCGGGTGTTCTGAGGAGATCTGATATCTGTCTGAGGTACAACCAGCAACTCGCATGACTGTCTGGCTAGAATGCCTACTGCTACATTTCTCCACACCCCTATATATCTGAATCTATAGGGCTCCCTCTGGTGGCTCCTGGGAAGTGTGGATGTGAATGAATATCAGGTTTTCGTAAATACCTTTCTGTGCATTCTCCAGGGAACATGTGTACCGAGCGCAGCTGGGCCACACATGAGCATCTCTGACCTGAGCTATATACTGTATAGGTGAGCATCTCCGACCTGAGCTATATACTGTATAGGTGAGCATCTCCAACCTGAGCTATATACTGTATAGGTGAGCATCTCTGAATTGAGCTATATACTGTATAGGTGAGCATCTCCGACCTGAGCTATATACTGTATAGGTGAGCATCTCCGACCTGAGCTATATACTGTATAGGTGAGCATCCCCGTCCTGAGCTATATACTGTATAGGTGAGCATCTCTGATCTGAGCTATATACTGTATAGGTGAGCATCTCTGACCTGAGCTATATACTGTATAGGTGAGCATCTCCGACCTGAGCTATATACTGTATAGGTGAGCATCTCCGACCTGAGCTATATACTGTATAGGTGAGCATCTCTGACCTGAGCTATATACTGTATAGGTGAGCATCTCCTACCTGAGCTATATACTGTATAGGTGAGCATCCCCGTCCTGAGCTATATACTGTAACCAGAGCTGTATACTTAACCAAAAATAGGCCAATTTATAAACGCTCATCCATATATAGAGAATCAAATACCCAAAAAAGGATATGGAAGACAGAGCCAAATGTAGAAAAATACAAATATAAATTTTTATTGATGAATTACACAGAAATTTATAAAAAATCACAAATATAGTACAAGAATCAATGACAAGGAGAAAGGCAAAACCTAAATACCGCCATTTAGATAAACAGATGCATAAAACTATATATCATGAAATGCTTTGTATTAACGTTGGAATAAAAAAAACAGCAAAATTGATAGTAAAGTGCAAAAATGCTGTGATGTAACTAAATGAGACTGTCCTTCAGCGGGTAAATAAAGTGCACAGTGCACATAAAAGAGAAAATCCCAAAAAAATATCCTATCTGTGTAGAGACTACAATGTATAAAGTGCGTAATGCAAATTTAAACAGAAATAATAATAATCTTCAAGCTCAAATGAACAAATTATAATTTAAACAGCAAAACTGCACAAAAATTACAATGGCATAAGAGTCTAGATGGACAGCATTAATGAATTACCACAGCATCCTATAATAGCACATCCAACATAGGTATGCATACAACAGAAAAGAAGGCCTATAATATCACATGGACAGTTAGCAACAATATATATGAGCTGTATACTGCATATGTGAGCATCCCCGTCCTGAGCTATATACTGTAACCAGAGCTATATACTGTATAGGTGAGCATCTCCGACCTGAGCTATATACTGTAAAGGTGAGCATCCCCGACCTGAGCTATATACTGTAACCAGAGCTGTATACTGTATAGGTGAGCATCCCCAACCTGAGCAATATACTGTAACCAGAGCTATATACTGTATAGGTGAGCATCTCCGACCTGAGCTATATACTGTATAGGTGAGCATCTCCAACCTGAGCTATATACTGTATAGGTGAGCATCCCCGACCTGACCTATATACTGTAACCAGAGCTGTATACTGTATAGGTGAGCATCCCCGACCTGAGCTATATACTGTAACCAGAGCTGTATACTGTATAGGTGAGCATCTCCGACCTGAGCTATATACTGTATAGGTGAGCATCTCCGACCTGAGCTATATACTGTATAGGTGAGCATCTCCGACCTGAGCTATATACTGTATAGGTGAGCATCTCCAACCTGAGCTATATACTGTATAGGTGAGCATCCCCATCCTGAGCTATATACTGTAACCAGAGCTATATACTGTATAGGTGAGCATCTCCGACCTGAGCTATATACTGTATAGGTGAGCATCTCCGACCTGAGCTATATACTGTATAGGTGAGCATCTCTGACCTGAGCTATATACTGTATAGGTGAGCATCTCAGACCTGAGCTATATACTGTATAGCTGAGCATCTCCGACCTGAGCTATATACTGTATAGGTGAGCATCTCTGACCTGAGCTATATACTGTATAGGTGAGCATCCCCGTCCTGAGCTATATACTGTAACCAGAGCTATATACTGTATAGGTGAGCATCCCTGACCTGAGCTATATACTGTATAGGTGAGCATCCCCGTCCTGAGCTATATACTGTAACCAGAGCTATATACTGTAATGTGAGCATCCCCGACCTGAGCTATATACTGTAACCGGAGCTATATACTGTAAACAGAGCTATATACTGTATAGGTGAGCATCCCCGACCTGAGCTATATACTGTAACCAGAGCTGTATACTGTATAGGTGAGCATCCCCGACCTGAGCTATATACTGTAGCCAGAGCTGTATACTGTATAGGTGAGCATCCCCGTCCTGAGCTATATACTGTAACCAGAGCTATATACTGTATATGTGAGCATCCCAGTCCTGAGCTGTATACTGTAACCAGAGCTGTATACTGTATATGTGAGCATCCCCATCCTGAGCTATATACTGTAACCAGAGCTATATACTGTATAGGTGAGCATCTCCCGACCTGAGCTATATACTGTATAGGTGAGCATCCCCGTCCTGAGCTATATAATGTAACCAGAGCTATATACTGTATAGATGAGCATCTCCGACTTGAGCTATATACTGTATAGGTGAGCATCTCCGACCTGAGCTATATACTGTATAGGTGAGCATCTCCAACCTGAGTTATATACTGTATAGGTGAGCATCCCATCCTGAGCTATATACTGTAACCAGAGCTATATACTGTATAGGTGAGCATCTCCGACCTGAGCTATATACTGTATAGGTGAGCATCTCCGATCTGAGCTATATACTGTATAGGTGAGCATCTCTGACCTGAGCTATATACTGTATAGATGAGCATCTCAGACCTGAGCTATATACTGTATAGCTGAGCATCTCCGACCTGAGCTATATACTGTATAGGTGAGCATCTCCGACCTGAGCTATATACTGTATAGGTGAGCATCTCCGACCTGAGCTATATACTGTATAGGTGAGCATCTCTGACCTGAGCTATATACTGTATAGGTGAGCATCCCCATCCTGAGCTATATACTGTAACCAGAGCTATATACTGTATAGGTGAGCATCTCTGACCTGAGCTATATACTGTATAGGTGAGCATCTCCAACCTGAGCTATATACTGTATAGATGAGCATCCCCATCCTGAGCTATATACTGTAACCAGAGCTATATACTGTATAGGTGAGCATCTCTGACCTGAGCTATATACTGTATAGGTAAGCATCCCCATCCTGAGCTATATACTGTAACCAGAGCTATATACTGTATAGGTGAGCATCTCTGACCTGAGCTATATACTGTATAGGTGAGCATCTCCAACCTGAGCTATATATTGTATAGGTGAGCATCTCCAACCTGAGCTATATACTGTATAGGTGAGCATCTCCAACCTGAGCTATATACTGTATAGGTGAGCATCCCCAACCTGAGCTATATACTGTAACCAGAGCTATATACTGTATAGGTGAGCATCTCCGACCTGAGCTATATACTGTATACGTGAGCATCTCCGACCTGAGCTTATATTGTATAGGTGAGTATCTCCGACCTGAGCTATATACTGTATAGGTGAGCATCTCTGACCTGAGCTATATACTGTATAGGTGAGCATCTCCAACCTGAGCTATATACTGTATAGGTGAGCATCCCATCCTGAGCTATATACTGTAACCAGAGCTATATACTGTATTGGTGAGCATCTCCGACCTGAGCTAATTACTGTATAGGTGAGCATCCCCATCCTGAGCTATATACTGTAACCAGAGCTGTATACTGTATAGGTGAGCATCCCCGTCCTGAGCTATATACTGTAACCAGAGCTATATACTGTATAGGTGAGCATCTCCGACCTGAGCTATATACTGTATAGATGAGCATCCCCGTCCTGAGCTATATACTGTAACCAGAGCTATATACTGTATAGTGAGCATCTCCGACCTGAGCTATATACTGTATAGGTGAGCATCCCCTCCGAGCTATATACTGTAACCAGAGCATATACTGTATGTGAGCATCCCCGACCTGAGCTATAACTGTAACCAGAGCTTTCGTACAGCTATATACGTATAGGTGAGCATCCCCGACCTGAGCTATATACTGTAACCAAGCTGTATACTGTATAGGTGAGCATCCCCGCCTGAGCTATATACTGTACCAGAGCGTATACTGTATAGGTGAGCATCCCGTCCTGAGCTATATACGTAACCAGAGCTATATACTGTATAGTGAGCATCCCGTCCTGAGCTATATACTGTAACCAGAGCTGTATACTGTATAGTGAGCATCCCCACCTGAGCTATATACTGTAACCAGAGCTATATACTGTATAGGTGAGCATCCCGACCTGAGCTATATACTGTAATAGTGAGCATCCCCGCCTGACTATATATGTATATATACTGTATAGATGAGCATCTCCGACTGAGCTATATACTGTAAGGTGAGCTCTCGACTAGCTATATACTGTATAGGTGAGCATCTCAGACCTGAGCTATATACTGTATAGTGAGCATCCACCTGCTATATCTAGTGAGCATCTCCGACTAGCTATATACTGAACCAGAGCTGTATACTGTATAGGTGAGCATCCCGACCTGAGCTATATACTGTATAGTGCATCGTCTGAGCTATATACTGTAACCAGAGCTATATACTGTATAGTGAGCATCCCCGACCTGAGCTATATACTGTAACCAGAGCTTACTGAAATCCAACTATACTGTATAGGTGAGCATCCCCGACCTGAGCTATATACTGTAACCAGAGCTGTATACTGTATAGGTGAGCATCCCCGACCTGAGCTATATACTGTAACCAGAGCTGTATACTGTTATAGGTGAGCATCCCCGACCTGAGCTATATACTGTACCAGAGCTTATACTGTAAGGTGAGCATCCCCGACTGAGCTATATACTGTAACCAAGCTTATACTGTAATGTGAGCATCCCCGTCCTGAGCTATATACTGTAACGAGAGCTGTATACTGTATATGTGAGCATCCCCATCCTAAGCTATATACTGTAACCAGAGCTATATACTGTATAGGTGAGCATCTCCGACCAGAGCTATATACTGTATAGGTGAGCATCCCCATCCTGAGCTATATACTGTAACCAGAGCTATATACTGTATAGGTGAGCATCTCCGACCTGAGCTATGTACTGTATAGATGAGCATCTCAGACCTGAGCTATATACTGTATATGTGAGCATCCCCATCCTGAGCTATATACTGTAACCAGAGCTGTATACTGTATAGGTGAGCATCCCCGTCCTGAGCTATATACTGTAACCAGAGCTATATACTGTATAGGTGAGCATCTCCGACCTGAGCTATATACTGTATAGATGAGCATCCCCGTCCTGAGCTATATACTGTAACCAGAGCTATATACTGTATAGGTGAGCATCCCCGACCTGATCTATATACTGTAACCAGAGCTATATACTGTATATGTGAGCATCCCCGTCCTGAGCTATATACTGTAACCAGAGCTGTATACTGTATATGTGAGCATCCCAGTCCTGAGCTGTATACTGTAACCAGAGCTGTATACTGTATATGTGAGCATCCCCATCCTGAGCTATATACTGTAACCAGAGCTATATACTGTATAGGTGAGCATCTCCGACCTGAGCTATATACTGTATAGGTGAGCATCCCCGTCCTGAGCTATATACTGTAACCAGAGCTATATACTGTATAGATGAGCATCGCCGACTTGAGCTATATACTGTATAGGTGAGCATCCCCATCCTGAGCCATATACTGTAACCAGAGCTGTATACTGTATAGGTGAGCATCCCTGTCCTGAGCTATATACTGTAACCAGAGCTATATACTGTATAGGTGAGCATCTCCGACCTGAGCTATATACTGTATAGATGAGCATCCCCGTCCTGAGCTATATACTGTAACCAGAGCTATATACTGTATAGGTGAGCATCCCCGACCTGAGCTATATACTGTAACCAGAGCTGTATACTGTATATGTGAGCATCCCAGTCCTGAGCTGTATACTGTAACCAGAGCTGTATACTGTATATGTGAGCATCCCCATCCTGAGCTATATACTGTAACCAGAGCTATATACTGTATAGGTGAGCATCTCCGACCTGAGCTATATACTGTATAGGTGAGCATCCCCGTCCTGAGCTATATACTGTAACCAGAGCTATATACTGTATAGATGAGCATCGCAGACTTGAGCTATATACTGTATAGGTGAGCATCCCCGACCTGAGCTTTATACTGTAACCAGAGCTATATACTGTATAGGTGAGCATCCTCATCCTGAGCTATATACTGTGAACAGAGCTGTTTATTGTATAGGTGAGCATCTCCGACCAGAGCTATATACTGTATAGTTGAGCATCCCCGTCCTGAGCTATATACTGTATAGGTGAGTGTGATGAACGGTGCCGCGGTCCGCCACACGGTAGCCCGGGGGTCACGGCTTGTGATCCCACCGCTGCCACCACATGTGATGGAACGTGCACACACACGACGGCTGCTGCCGTCCGACCCAGTAAACTGCAGGGATTTATAACTATCCCACTTCCACTTAGGAACTTGCAGCTCTCTGGCGCCCCCCTTACCCTCAGGTCAGTCAGGAACTGCACCTAGGATAATTGGTCGCCAGACGGGTCACTTGGATGTGTGCTGGCTATTGGGCACGCTGCAGTGAGGGAATTATAATTACTCCTGGCTGCAGCCAGGCAGTACCCTTATAAACCCCGCTGCGTCACTGCCAGCGTCACCCAATAGATTAACACTTTACACCCCTTTCTTTTAGCTGCCACCAGCTACGGCTTTTGATGAACAATTTATCAAGAGGGTCCGTAGCAACCCCAAAACAGTAGCGTAGTTACCTCAGGCACGTGCAAATTCGTTTATAGAGCAGGAGAAACAAACTAATAAATTTATAGGTTTATTCCTTAAAAACAGGCAATGCTTATATAATATAAAAAGATGTAACAAACTGAGACAATATCGTTATGTACAGATGCAGTTATAAAATAAAATAGGATTAAGAATGAAAATCACTCACATGGTTGTTAGATCATATACAGTCAAGCCAGGCTGGGGGAAGGAGCCACACGTCATAGTTCATTGGGAGATCTCTTACTCAGCACATCCCAACAGAAAATACCTTAAGGAACTTCACTGTAAGACTTATGCATGTCAGCTTCTGACCTCACAAAAAGGGCTGGTCCTCTGGCCACCTCCCCTGGCTGCAAGCTATGGTTTGAGCTCTGCGATATCATAAGGTTCATAACTCGTTCTGTGAACCTAGCAGAATAATGGCAGACCTATCAATGGTCTTGCTTTGAAATGACGGTTCCAATGAGCCCACACTTGGGTGGGCTAGTTCATGGGGCACCTGAGAATTCCATTTCTCGGGTTCTGTTGGAGTTACGGGTTCACCGGTACCACGGGAACGATGCCCGTCGGCGCATGGTTCAACACAGTGACGTTCGTGTTTCTAGCGAATGCTCCCACCGTGTTATTAACCAAAAGAGAATGAATACTCCAACATGGCTGCTATAGGAAGAAAGCACGTGTTCGGACAATGCAGGACCCCTGCGGTGAAGCGGGAAAACTTCCAGCACTGGCAGCTCACATTACACTGCCTGAGTGCAGGCTGACAGGGGGGGAAGGAGGTTGTAGTTCTAGCAACAGCACAAGACATGAAGCTTGCAATATCATCACACCTCCCCCCTTTAGAGGGCGCTACGGAGGCATGACCTGTCGGTAATCCGACATGCGCACCTCAGCGGGTTCGCCACGGCGTGATAACCCATCAGCATTCCCATGATCACTGCCTTTCTTGTGTTGTACGGCAAAATCATACTGCTGCAGGGCAAGGCTCCAGCGTAGCAACCTACCATTGGTTCCGGACACTGTGTGCAGCCAGCTCAGAGGGTTGTGGTCGGTGACCACCTTGAAGGTGCGCCCGTACAGGTAGGGCTGCAAACGTTGCAGTGCCCAGACCATGGCCAGGCACTCCTTCTCGATGGTGGAGTATGCCACTTCCCTTGGCAGAAGTTTCCGGCTCAGGTACAACACGGGGTGCTCCTGGTCCCCCGAATCAACCTGGCTGAGTACAGCACCGAGGCCAAATTCGCTGGCGTCAGTCTGTACCAGGAATGGCCGACTGCTGTCGACGGCTTTCAACACTGGAGAGCTGCACAGGGCTGTTTTCAAAGATCGGAATGCCGCCTCACAGCATCTGTCCAGTTGACTGTTTGGGGTAGACCGCCCTTGGTGAGGTCCGTCAAGGGTTTTGCAATGGCGCTATAGTTCGGTACGAAACGCCTATAGTACCCTGCAGTGCCCAGGAAGGACTTCACCTGCTTTTTGGTCCTGGGGGTGGGCCAGGACACGATCGCGTCCACTTTCTCGGGCTCTGGACTCATGGAACCCCGCCTACCCGGTGCCCCAGGTAGTGGACCTCCCTCATGCCCATCTGGCATTTTCCCGGCTTGATGGTCAGACCTGCCTGGTGAATACGCTTGAGCACCTCCTGGAGATGCTGAAGGTGTTCCTCCCAGGTGGAACTGAAGACGGCAATGTCGTCCAGGTACGCCACAGCGTACTCCTCCAGTCCCTGAAACAGGTGGTTGACCATCCGCTGGAAAGTGGCAGGGGCATTCTTCATGCCGAAAGGCATGACCATGGACTCGTACAGTCCAAAAGGGGTGATAAAGGCAGATTTCTCCTGCGCCGCAGGGCTCAGGGGAATCTGCCAGTATCCCCGGCTCAGATCCATGATGGATATGTACTTGGCATTCGCCAACCGCTCCAGCAGATCCTCGATGCGTGGCATTGGGTGCGCATCAGAGGTAGTGATGGCGTTGAGCCCCCTGTAGTCCACGCAGAACCGGGTGGTCCGATCCTTTTTTGGCACGAGAACTACAGGTGAGGCCCACGCGCTTTTGGACTGCCGGATCACCCCCAGCTGCAACATCTCATGGATCTCCTGGCGCATAATCTGCTGCACTTCCTCAGAGATCCGATAAGGTGTCCGCCGTAACGGGGCGTGATTCCCGGTGTCCACCTCGTGGACTGCCAACTTGGTCCTTCCGGGTCGGTTAGTGAACACGGCCAGAAAGGATTCCAGAGTGGTCAGCAACTGCAACCGCTGGGAGGCGGTTAGCGAGGCATTTACCTCCATGTCCTCAATGGACCCATTGGCATTAGCTTGGGCCAGCATGTCTAGGAGGGGATCCTCTTCCCCGTCCTCGGGCAGATTGCAGACCGGTAGGACGCAGGCTTCACGTTCGTGATGGGCCTTCATCATGTTGACGTGAAAGGCCTTGCGCCTACCCCGAGTGTGGTCAAGCGTGACCACGTAGGTGGCTGGGTTGAGCTGTCGGTGCACGACGTACGGGCCTTCCCAGGCTGCCTGAAGCTTATCCTTTGGTACGGGGACCAGCACCCACACCTTTTGACCCACCTGGTAGGTCCGCTCCCGGGCGTTCTGGTCGTACCAGTGCTTCTGGTCAGCCTGAGCCTGCGTCATGTTGTCATGCACCAACTGCGTCAAGGTCTGCATCTTGTCGCGGAAGCGCATGACATAATCCACGATGGACACTTCCGTGGGGTTTGGCTCATCTTCCCAGGATTCTCTTATCAACCCAAGGGGTCCCCGGACTCGCCTACCATACAGGAGCTCGAAGGGGGAGAACCCCGTCGAGGCCTGCGGGACTTCTCTGTAGGCAAATAGCAGGTGTGGGAGGTACCGCTCCCAATCGCGTCCCTGGGTCTCAACCAGCATGCTGAGCATCTGTTTGAGGGTACCGTTAAAGCGCTCACACAAACCATTGGTCTGTGGGTGATACGCACTCGATACCATACGCGTCACCTGCATTTTGCTGCAGAGAGCCTTCATTAGGCGAGACATAAATTGGGTCCCTTGATCGGTAAGCATCTCCCTGGGAAATCCTACCCGTGAAAAGATGGTCACCAGTGCATCCGCCACCTTATCTGCCCTAGTTGAGGACAGAGCTACTGCCTCCGGGTACCGGGTAGCGTAGTCTACCACAGTAAGGATGTATTGCTTTCCAGAGCTGCTGGGGACGGCCAGCGGGCCCACAATGTCCACCGCGATCCTCTGGAAAGGCTCCTCTATCACTGGCAACGGGATCAGGGGAGCCTTAAGAGCAGGCCCCGCCTTCCCCACTCTTTGACAGGTGATACAGGAGCGGCAGTAGTTAGTCACATCTGTCCCCATCTTGGGCCAATAGAAGTGTTGAGACAGCCGTGCCTTAGTTTTGCTGATCCCCAAGTGTCCAGCGAGTGGAATCTCATGGGCAATCCTCAACAACTCACCTCGGAACTGGTGCGGACGACCAGCTGTTTTTCCCTCAACCACTCCTTTTGGGAACCTCCGGGTACTGTCTCCCGTACAACCTTCCTCGTTCCCAGAACACCCTCTCCTTATCAGTCACGGAGGTGGGCGTCTCGGCGAGGTGCCTCAAGTTCCCCAGGCTCGCATCTGAGTGCAGAGCGGCCTGGAACTCCTGGCTGGAGGCAGCCAGAAGTGACGTCAGGGTTCCTTCCTCACTGGGACCCTCTGGGACCGGCTCTGGGTCCACCTCTGGTTCAGTCTCTCCTGTAGCGGAGGAGGGTCCAGATGGCAGGGCGCTACCTGCGATCGGGCACTCTGACTGCGGGTGACAGCAGCTACATATGCAGTCTCCCCGGGGATTTCTATAGACCCATCAGCCTGCGCTGCTATGGGCTCTACCTCCCCATCCACCCCCAACACTTCAGGAGCAGTGCTACTTATGGGCCAGTTACCTTCCTCGGTGGCACTGGTCAGTGTCATGGCGTCACCTTCCTCCCGTTCCCATGCACCTCCCCATTTCCTTGAGCACTGTCGCTTGCTCCTGCTAGGGGTTCCTCAGCCGTCTCACTCCGCAGAGCGACGGGACTGAACGCTCCTGTACCTGTGGACACATCTACCACTTCAGAGAAAGGGTTAACAGATTCAGATGGCACAGATACATCACTATCAACATCATCCTAGGGAAAGAAAGGTTATCAGTTGCATCATCACTTCGCAAAGCATTAGCAGGTAACACAATCAGTTTCCCATCATCATCAACATCAACATCATGGTTAACGTTAACCTTATCATCAGATTGGGAAGGGGTGTCAGGGACATAGTACGCCACCATCCTCCCCAGATCAGTCCCCAATAAAACATCAGTGGGCAGGTTTTCGACACCCCCACTTCCTTCACCCCGCTCCCGGTACCCCAGTCAATGAAAACTCGGGCTATCGGCAAGGGGTAGTGGACGCCCCCAATCCCTGTGACAGTTAAGGTTTTCCCCGGATCAACTCTTCAGGGGCCGCCAGTTCGGGTCGGATGAGGGTTCGTCAGCCCCGGTGTCCTTGAGGCCTGTAGCAAGACGGGCCCCCACGCGGACGGGCTGCACGTTGTCATCAACCCTCCCCACCACACCACCCACCAAAAGAACAGAGGCGTTGGGCCCGGAGGCCTTGGCTGGGGGGTTCTTCTGCCTCTCCGGACAGGTGGCGCTGATGTGACCAGTCCTTTTACAGGAGAAACACTGGCGGGGGTCTGATGTAGGCCTGCGCTGGCAAAGGGGATAGTGCCTCCAGAGGGACGACTGGCAGGGGCACTGGGGTTGGTTGCAGGCTTACCCCCTCCCACGGGGGCGACGGCCTTCCGCACCTCGGGTTTCCGGTTGGCCTCATAGCTGTCGGCGATCCGGGCTGTTGTGACCGCGTCCTCTGGTTCTCGGTCCAGGATGAACTGTCGGACCTCAGCTGGGCACAGATGCAGGAACTGGTCTTTGATCATCAGGTCTTTCAGCTCCTCATAGGTGTCAACTGACAGTCCATGTCCACTGGTCAAAGTGGTTCCGGAGTCCTTGCACCACATCGCTATAACTGTCGTGTGGGCCACGTTGGAGGTTCCGGAACTTCTTTCGGTATACCTCAGGGGTTAGCTGGTACTTGGCAATCAGGGACTGCTTGATGGCCTCATAGTCACTGTCTTGATCTGGCGCGAGGGAAGCGAACGCCTCCAAAGCTTTGCCCTTCAGCCCGGGGGTCAAGTACCTGGCCCATTGGTCGGCAGGCAGCCGGTACTGTCTGCAGACTTTCTCAAAGGCCCGCAGAAAAGTGTCCAAGTCTCCGTCCCTTTCCAGCACGGGAAAGTGCTCCGGCCGGGGCTTGGGACTCTGAGTGCTGCTGGGCACCTGCTCTGGGCTGTGGAGGGCATTGCCCTTCGCTGACTAGCCAGCTCCGTCTCTGGGCTCTCTCAGGCTTCCCGCTCGTCGCTCTCTCAGCCTCCCGCTCGGCCTCTCGCTGGCTTGGCGCTCGGCTCTCTCAGCCTCTCGCTGTTTGGCCTCTCGCTGGTCGGCTCTCTCTTGAGCTTGCTGGATCAGCCTCAGGCGTTCTTCCCGGTTGTCAGCGGTGAGTCCCTCCAGGGCCGCCGCAGGTAAGGGTCCACCTCTCTCTGGGTGTAAGTAGTCAGGGGTTGGGCCTCTGTCCCGCGCCACTGCTTGGCCGCTCTGCCCCGCCACGCTCCGATGCTCGCCCAGCTCCTTCAGGGCCTGGACCAGTCGGCTTTGGTTTGGTTCTTGTGGTCAAGGCCGTGGTACACGCAGATTCCCACAAGGGTGTCCTTGTCTGCTTTTCGAACCAACTTGCTCTCTTGTAGCCATGGTTGCCAAATAAAAGATAGGATAGAAAAACAAAGAGAAGGGAGGGTAACCGCAAGTACACACAATTGTCTCAGGACTAATAAACACTGAGTTGTCTCCAAAACTTTAGTGCAGGTCGCTGAAGAACCGTGCAAGTTTTTTAGTGAATGGAATGATTGCTCAAACCAGATCACTAATGCTCTATAATCCCACCGCTTGTCACCAATATGTGATGAACGTGCCGCGGTCCGCCACATGGTAGCCCGGGGATCACGGCTTGTGATCCCACCGCTGCAAATGTGAGGAACGTGCACACACACGACGGCTGCTGCCGTCCGACCCAGTAAACTGCAGGGATTTATAATTATCCCACTTCCACTTAGGAACTTGCAGCTCTCTGGCGCCCCCCTTACCCTCAGGTCAGTCAGGGAACTGCACCTAGGATAATTGGTCGCCAGACGGGTCACTTGGATGTGTGCTGGCTATTGGGCACGCTGCAGTGAGGGAATTATAATTACTCCTGGCTGCAGCCAGGCAGTACCCTTATAAACCCCGCTGCGTCACTGCCAGCGTCACCCAATAGATTAACACTTTACACCCCTTCCTTTTAGCTGCCACCAGCTACGGCTTTTGATGAACAATTTATCAAGAGGGTCCGTAGCAACCCCAAAACAGTAGCGTAGTAGCTTCAGGCACGTGCAAATTCGTTTATAGAGCAGGAGAAACAAACTAATAAATTTATAGGTTTATTCCTTAAAAACAGGCAATGCTTATATATATAAAAAGATGTAACAAACTGAGACAATATCGTTATGTACAGATGCAGTTATAAAATAAAATAGGATTAAGAATGAAAATCACTCACATGGTTGTTAGATCATATACAGGCAAGCCAGGCTGGGGGAAGGAGCCACACGTCATAGTTCATTGGTAGATCTCTTACTCAGCACATCCCACAGAAATCCTAAGGAACTTCACTGTAAGACTTATGCATGTCAGCTTCTGACCTCACAAAAAGGGCTGGTCTCTGGCCACCTCCCCTGGCTGCAAGCTATGGTTTGAGCTCTGCAATATCATAAGGTTCATAACTCGTTCTGTGAACCTAGCAGAATAAGGCAGACCTATCAATGGTCTTGCTTGAAATGACGGTTCCAATGAGCCCACACTTGGGTGGGCTAGTTCATGGGGCACCCGAGAATTCCATTTCTCGGGTTCTGTTGGAGTTACGGGTTTACCAGTACCACGGGAACGATGCCCGTCGGCGCATGGTTCAACACAGTAACTTTCGTGTTTCTAGCGAATGCTCCCACCGTGTTATTAACCAAAAGAGAATGAATCTCCAACATGGCTGCTATAGAAGATAGCACGTGTTCGGACAAGCAGGACCCTGCGGTGGGAAGGGAAAACTTCCAGCACTGCAGCTCACATTACACTGCCTGAGTGCAGGATGCAGGGGGGGGGAAAGGGGGTTGTAGTTCTAGCAACAGCACAAGACATGAAGCTTGCAATATCATCACAGGTGAGCATCCCCGACCTGAGCTATATACTGTGACCAGAGCTGTATACTGTATAGTGAGCATCCCGACCTGAGCTATATACTGTGACCAGAGCTGTATACTGTATAGGTGAGCATCCCCGACCTGAGCTATATACTGTGAACCAGAGCTGTATACTGTATAGGTGAGCATCCCCGACCTGAGCTATATACTGACCAGAGCTGTATACTGTATAGTGAGCATCCCCGACCTGAGCTATATATGTGAACAGAGCTATATACTGTATAGTGAGCATCCGACCTGAGCTATATACTGTGACCAGACTGTATAGTTAGGTGAGCATCCCGACCTGAGCTATATACTGTGACCAGAGCTTATACTGTATAGGTGAGCATCCCACCTGAGCTATATACTGGTGACCAGAGCTTATACTGTATAGGTGAGCATCCCCACCTGAGCTATATTACTGTGAACAGATGCTGTATACTTATAGGTGAGCATCCTGACCTGAGCTATATATGTACCAAGCTGTATACTGTATAGGTGAGCATCCACCGACCTGAGCTATTACTGTACCAGACTGTATACTGTATAGGTGAGCATCCCCATCCTGAGCTATATACTGTGACCAGAGCTGTATACTGTATAGGTGAGCATCCCCGACCTGAGCTATATACGTATGTGAGCATCCCCATCTGAGCTGTATACTGTAAGGTGAGCATCCCGTACCTGAGCTATATACTGGACCAGAGCTGTATACTGTATAGGTGAGCATCCCGACCTGAGCTATATACTGTGACCAGAGCTGTATACTGTATAGGTGAGCATCCCCGACCTGAGCTATATACTGTGACCAGAGCTGTATACTGTATAGGTGAGCATCCCGACCTGAGCTTATATACTGTATAGTGAGCATCTCCGACCTGAGCTGTATACTGTATAGGTGAGCATCCCCGACCTGAGCTATATACTGTGACCAGAGCTGTATACTGTATAGTGAGCATCCCTGACCTGAGCTATATACTGTGACCAGAGCTGTATACTGTATAGGTGAGCATCCCCGACCTGAGCTATATACTGTGACCAGAGCTTATACTGTATAGGTGAGCATCCCGACCTGAGCTATATACTGTGACCAGAGCTGTATACTGTATAGGTGAGCATCCTCCCGACCTGAGCTATATGTATACTGAGCTCCGACCGAGCTGTATACTGTATAGGTGAGCATCCCGACCTGAGCTATATACTGTGACCAGAGCTGTATACTGTATAGGTGAGCATCCCCGACCTGAGCTATATACTGTACCAGAGCTTATACTGTATAGGTGAGCATCCCGACCTGGCTAATAGCTGTATACTGTATAGGTGAGCATCCTGACCTGAGCTATATACTGTGACAGAGCTGTATACTGTAAGGAGCATCCCGACCTGAGCTATATACTGTGACAGAGCTGTATACTGTATAGTGAGCATCCTCCGACCTGCATATACTGTACCAGAGCTGTATACTGTATAGTGAGCATCCCGACCTGAGCTATATACTGTGACCAGAGCTGTATACTGTATAGGTGAGCATCCCGACCTGAGCTATATACTGTGAACTGAGATGACCTGCATATACTGTATAGGTGAGCATCCCGACCTGAGCTATATACTGTGAAACCCGAGCTGTATACTGTATAGGTGAGCATCCCCGACCTGAGCTATATACTGTAACCAGAGCTGTATACTGTATAGGTGAGCATCCCCGACCTGAGCTATATACTGTGACCAGAGCTGTATATTGTATAGGTGAGCATCCCTGACCTGTGCTATATACTGTGACCAGAGCTTTATACTGTATAGGTGAGCATCCCCGACCTGAGCTATATAGTGTGACCAGAGCTGTATACTGTATAGGTGAGCATCCCCTACCTGAGCTACATGCTGTGTACTGTATATGTGAGCATCCCCGACCTGAGCTATATACTGTGACCAGAGCTGTATACTGTATAGGTGAGCATTCCCCGACCTGAGCTATATACTGTGACCAGAGCTGTATACTGTATAGGTGAGCATCCCTGACCTGAGCTATATACTGTATACGTGAGCATCACCGACCTGTGCTATATACTGTGACCAGAGCTGTATACTGTATAGGTGAGCATCCCCCGACCTGAGCAATATACTGTGAACAGAGCTGTATACTGTATAGGTGAGCATCCCCCGACCTGAGCTATATACTGTGACCAGAGCTGTATACTTTATAGGTGAGCATCCCTGACCTGAGCTATATACTGTGACCAGAGCTGTATACTGTATAGGTGAGCATCCCCCGACCTGAGCTATATACTGTGACCAGAGCTGTATACTTTATAGGTGAGCATCCCCGACCTGAGCTATATACTGTGAACAGAGCTGTATACTGTATAGGTGAGCATCCCCCGACCTGAGCTATATACTGTGACCAGAGCTGTATACTTTATAGGTGAGCATCCCCGACCTGAGCTATATACTGTGACCAGAGCTATATACTGTATAGGTGAGCATCCCCGACTTGAGCTATATACTGTGACCAGAGCTGTATATTGTATACAGTCATGGCCAAAAGTTTTGAGAATGACACAAATATTATATTTTCACATGATCTGCTGCCCTCTGGTTTTTATGTGTGTTTGACAGATATTTTTATCACAGACAGAAATATAATAATTGCAAACATATGAGTAACAAAAGCTTATATTGACAGTTAGAATGAGTTAATGCAGCAAGTCAATATTTGCAGTGTTGACCCTTCTTCTTCAGGACCTCTGCAATTCTCCCTGGCATGCTCTCAATCAACTTCTGGACCAAATCCTGACTGATAGCAGTCCATTCTTGCACAATCAATGCTTTCATTTTGTCAGAATTTTTAGGTTTTTGTTTGTCCACCCGTCTCTTGATGATTGACCACAAGTTCTTAATGGATTAAGATCTGGGGAGTTTCCAGGCCATGGACCCAAAATCTCTATGTTTTGTTCGCTGAGCCATTTAGTTATCACCTTTGCTTTATGGCAAGGTGCTCCATCATGCTGGAAAAGGCATTGTTGATCGCCAAACTGCTCTTGGAGGGTTGGGAGAAGTTGCTCTTGGAGGACATTCTGGTACCATTCTTTATTCATGGCTGTGTTTTTAGGCAAGACTGTGAGAGAGCCTATTCCCTTGGCTGAGAAGCAACCCCACATATGAATGGTTTCAGGATGCTTAACAGTTGGCATGAGACAAGACTGGTGGTAGCGCTCACCTTGTCTTCTCCGAATGAGGCGTTTTCCTGATGTCCCAAACAATCGAAAAGGGAATTCATCAGAGAAAATAACTTTACCCCAGTCCTCAGCAGTCCACTGCCTTTACCTTTTGCAGAATATCAGTCTGTCCATGATGTTTTTTCTGGAGAGAAGTGGCTTCTTTGCTGCCCTCCTTGAGACCAGGCCTTGCTCCAAGAGTCTCCGCCTCACAGTGCGTGCAGATGCACTCACACCTGCCTGCTGCCATTCCTGAGCAAGCTCTGCACTGCTGGTAGCCCGATCCCGCAGCTGAAACATTTTTAAGAGATGGTCCTGGCGCTTGCTGGTCTTTCTTGGGTGCCCTGGAGCCTTTTTGGCAACAATGGAACCTCTCTCCTTGAAGTTCTTGATGATGCGATAGATTGTTGACTGAGGTGCAATCTTTCTAGCTGCGATACTCTTTCCTGTTAGGCCATTTTTGTGCATTGCAATGGTGACTGCACGTGTTTCTTTAGAGATAACCATGGTTAACAGAAGAGAAACAATGATGCCAAGCACCAGTCTCCTTTTAAAGTGTCCAGTGGTGTCATTCTTACTTAATCATGACAGATTGATCTCCAGCCATGTCCTCATCAACACCCACACCTGTGTTAATGGAGCAATCACTGAAAAGAGGTTAGCTGGTCCTTTTATGGCAGGGCTGCAATGATGTTGAAATGTGTTTTGGGGGATAAAGTTAATTTTCTAGCCAAATATTGACTTTGCAAGTAATTGCTGTTAAGCTGATCTCTCTTTATAACATTCTGGAGTATATGCAAATTGTCATTAGAAAAATTGAAGCAGTAGACTTTGTAAAAATTAATATTTGTGTCATTCTCAAAACTTTTGGCCATGACTGTAGGTGAGCATCCCTGACCTGTGCTATATACTGTGACCAGAGCTTTATACTGTATAGGTGAGCATCCCCGACCTGAGCTATATACTGTGACCAGAGCTGTATACTGTATAGGTGAGCATCCCCTACCTGAGCTACATGCTGTGTACTGTATATGTGAGCATCCCCGACCTGAGCTATATACTGTGACCAGAGCTGTATACTGTATAGGTGAGCATCCCCCGACCTGAGCTATATACTGTGACCAGAGCTGTATACTGTATAGGTGAGCATCCCTGACCTGAGCTATATACTGTGACCAGAGCTGTATACTGTATAGGTGAGCATCCCCGACCTGTGCTATATACTGTGACCAGAGCTGTATACTGTATAGGTGAGCATCCCCCGACCTGAGCAATATACTGTGAACAGAGCTGTATACTGTATAGGTGAGCATCCCCCGACCTGAGCTATATACTGTGACCAGAGCTGTATACTTTATAGGTGAGCATCCCTGACCTGAGCTATATACTGTGACCAGAGCTGTATACTGTATAGGTGAGCATCCCCCGACCTGAGCTATATACTGTGACCAGAGCTGTATACTTTATAGGTGAGCATCCCCCGACCTGAGCTATATACAGTGAACAGAGCTGTATACTGTATAGGTGAGCATCCCCCGACCTGAGCTATATACTGTGACCAGAGCTGTATACTTTATAGGTGAGCATCCCCTACCTGAGCTATATACTGTGACCAGAGCTGTATACTGTATAGGTGAGCATCCCCGACCTGAGCTATATACAGTGAACAGAGCTGTATACTGTATAGGTGAGCATCCCCCGACCTGAGCTATATACTGTGACCAGAGCTGTATACTTTATAGGTGAGCATCCCCGACCTGAGCTATATACTGTGACCAGAGCTGTATACTGTATAGGTGAGCATCCCCGACCTGAGCTATATACTGTGACCAGAGCTGTATACTGTATAGGTGAGCATCCCGACCTGTGCCATATACTGTGACCAGAGCTGTATACTGTATAGGTGAGCATCCCCGACCTGTGCTATATACTGTGAACAGAGCTGTATACTGTATAGGTGAGCATCCCCGACCTGAGCTATATACTGTGACCAGAGCTGTATACTTTATAGGTGAGCATCCCCGACCTGTGCTATATACTGTGAACAGAGCTGTATACTGTATAGGTGAGCATCCCCCGACCTGAGCTATATACTGTGACCAGAGCTGTATACTGTATAGGTGAGCATCCCCGACCTGAGCTATATACTGTGACCAGAGCTGTATACTTTATTGGTGAGCATCCCTGACCTGAGCTATATACTGTGACCAGAGCTGTATACTGTATAGGTGAGCATCCCCGACCTGTGCTATGTACTGTGACCAGAGCTGTATACTGTATAGATGAGTATCCCCGACCTGTGCTATATACTGTGACCAGAGCTGTATACTGTATAGGTGAGCATCCCCGACCTGTGCTATATACTGTGAACAGAGCTGTATACTGTATAGGTGAGCATCCCTGACCTGTGCTATATACTGTGACCAGGGCTGTATACTGTATAGATGAGTATCCCCGACCTGTGCTATATACTGTGAACAGAGCTGTATACTGTATAGGTGAGCATCCCTACCTGAGTTTACATGCTGTGTACTGTATATGTGAGCATCCCCGACCTGAGCTATATACTGTGACCAGAGCTGTATACTGTATAGGTGAGCATCCCCCGACCTGAGCTATATACTGTGACCAGAGCTGTATACTGTATAGGTGAGCATCCCTGACCTGAGCTATATAATGTGACCAGAGCTGTTTTACTGTATAGGTGAGCATCCCCGACCTGTGCTATATACTGTGACCAGAGCTGTATACTGTATAGGTGAGCATCCCCCGACCTGAGCAATATACTGTGAACAGAGCTGTATACTGTATAGGTGAGCATCCCCCGACCTGAGCTATATACTGTGACCAGAGCTGTATACTTTATAGGTGAGCATCCCTGACCTGAGCTATATACTGTGACCAGAGCTGTATACTGTATAGGTGGGCATCCCCCGACCTGAGCTATATACTGTGACCAGAGCTGTATACTTTATAGGTGAGCATCCCCGACCTGAGCTATATACTGTGAACAGAGCTGTATACTGTATAGGTGAGCATCCCCGACCTGAGCTATATACTGTGACCAGAGCTGTATACTTTATAGGTGAGCATCCCCGACCTGAGCTATATACTGTGACCAGAGCTATATACTGTATAGGTGAGCATCCCCGACTTGAGCTATATACTGTGACCAGAGCTGTATATTGTATAGGTGAGCATCCCTGACCTGTGCTATATACTGTGACCAGAGCTTTATACTGTATAGGTGAGCATCCCCGACCTGAGCTATATACTGTGACCAGAGCTGTATGCTGTATAGGTGAGCATCCCCTACCTGAGCTACATGCTGTGTACTGTATATGTGAGCATCCCCGACCTGAGCTATATACTGTGACCAGAGCTGTATATACTGTATAGGTGAGCATCCCCCGACTGAGCTATATACTGTGACCAGAGCTGTATACTGTATAGGTGAGCATCCCTGACCTGAGCTATATACTGTGACCAGAGCTGTATACTGTATAGGTGAGCATCCCCGACCTGTGCTATATACTGTGACCAGGCTGTATACTGTATAGGTGAGCATCCCCCGACCTGAGCAATATACTGTGAACAGAGCTGTATACTGTATAGGTGAGCATCCCCCGACCTGAGCTATATACTGTGACCAGAGCTGTATACTTTATAGGTGAGCATCCCTGACCTGAGCTATATACTGTGACCAGAGCGTATACTGTATAGGTGAGCATCCCCCGACCTGAGCTATATACTGTGACCAGAACTGTATACTTTATAGGTGTGCATCCCCCGACCTGAGCTATATACTGTGAACAGAGCTGTATACTGTATAGGTGAGCATCCCCCGACCTGAGCTATATACTGTGACCAGAGCTGTATACTTTATAGGTGAGCATCCCCGACCTGAGCTATATACTGTGACCAGAGCTGTATACTGTATAGGTGATCATCCCCGACCTGAGCTATATACTGTGACCAGAGCTGTATACTGTATAGGTGAGCATCCCCGACCTGTGCCATATAACTGTGACCAGAGCTGTATACTGTATAGGTGAGCATCCCGACCTGTGCTATATATTGTAACCAGAGCTGTATAACTGTATAGGTGAGCATCCCTGACCTGAGCTATATACTGTGACCAGACCTGTATACTGTATAGGTGAGCATCCCCGTCCTGAGCTATATACTGTGACCAGAGCTGTATACTGTATAGGTGAGCATCCCCGACCTGAGCTATATACTGTGACCAGAGCTATATACTGTATAGGTGAGCATCCCCGACTTGAGCTATATACTGTGACCAGAGCTGTATATTGTATAGGTGAGCATCCCTGACCTGTGCTATATACTGTGACCAGAGCTTTATACTGTATAGGTGAGCATCCCCGACCTGAGCTATATACTGTGACCAGAGCTGTATACTGTATAGGTGAGCATCCCCTACCTGAGCTACATGCTGTGTACTGTATAGTGAGCATCCCCGACCTGAGCTATATACTGTGACCAGAGCTGTATACTGTATAGGTGAGCATCCCCCGACCTGAGCTATATTACTGTGACCAGAGCTGTATACTGTATAGGTGAGCTTCCCTGACCTGAGCTATATACTGTGACCAAGCTGTATACTGTATAGGGGGAGCATCCCCGACCTGTGCTATATACTGTGACCAGAGCTGTATACTGTATAGGTGAGCATCCCCCGACCTGAGCAATATACTGTGAACAGAGCTGTATACTGTATAGGTGAGCATCCCCGACCTGAGCTATATACTGTGAACCAGAGCTGTATACTTTATAGGTGAGCATCCCTGACCTGATGTGATGAGTGCTGTGCTGGAATTGCTGTCCTCATCTCTTTTTTTTTTTTTTGTACTGCTGAAAGCCCTCCTTCTCTCTGCAGCTCTCATACTTCTCCCTTCCCCCTGTCAGCCTGCAACTCAGGCAGTGTAATGTGAGCTGCCAGTGCTGGAAGTTTTCCCCGCTTCACCGCAGGGGTCCTGCATTGTCCGAACACGTGCTTTCTTCCTATAGCAGCCATGTTGGAGTATTCATTCTTTTTTGGTTAATAACACGGTGGGAGCATTCGCTAGAAACACGAACGTCACTGTGTTGAACCATGCGCCGACGGGCATCGTTCCCGTGGTACCGGTGAACCCTTAACTCCAACAGAGCCCGAGAAATGGAATTCTCGGGTGCCCCATGAGCTATGTCACCCAAGTTTGGGTTCATTTGAACCATTATTTCAAAGCAAGACCATTGATAGGTCTGCCGTTATTCTGCTAGGTTCACAGAACGAGTTATGAACCTTTGATATTGCAGAGCTCAGACCGTAGCTTGCAGCCAGGGGAGGTGGCCAGAGGACCAGCCCTTTTTGTGAGGTCAGAAGCTGACATGCATAAGTCTTACAGTGAAGTTCCTTAGTAGCATCTCTCTGCTGGGATGTGCTGAGTAAGAGATCTCCCAATGAACTATGACGTGTGGCTCCTTCCCCCAGCCTGGCTTGCCTGTATATGATCTAACAACCATGTGAGTTATCTTTCATTCTTAATCCCATTTTATTTTATAACTGCATCTGTACATAACGATATTGTCTCAGTTTGTTACATCTTTTTATATTATATAAACATTGCCTGTTTTTTAAGGAATAAACCTATAAATTTATTAGTTTGTTTCTCCTGCTCTATAAATGAATTTGCACGTGCCTGAAGCACTACGCTACTGTTTTGGGGTTGCTACGGACCCTCTTGATAAATTGTTCATCAAAAGCCGTAGCTGGTGGCAGCTAAAAGAAAGGGGTGTAAAGTGTTAATCTATTGGGTGACGCTGGCAGTGACGCAGCGGGGTTTATAAGGGTACTGCCTGGCTGCAGCCAGGAGTAATTATAATTCCCTCACTGCAGCGTGCCCAATAGCCAGCACACATCCAAGTGACCCGTCTGGCGACCAATTATCCTAGGTGCAGTTCCCTGACTGACCTGAGGGTAAGGGGGGCGCCAGAGAGCTGCAAGTTCCTAAGTGGAAGTGGGATAGTTATAAATCCACTGCAGTTTACTGGGTCGGACGGCAGCAGCCGTCGTGTGTGTGCACGTTCCATCACATGTGGTGGCAGCGGTGGGATCACAAGCCGTGACCCCGGGCTTTCCGTGTGGCGGACTGTGTGCCCGTTCATCAAATATTGGTGGCAGCGGTTGGGGTCACAAGCCGTGACCCCCGGGCTACCGTGTGGCGGACTGTGTGCCCGTTCATCACATATTGGTGGCAGCGGTGGGATTATAGAGCATTAGTGATCTGGTTTGAGCAATCATTCCATTCACTAAAAAACTTGCACGGTTCTTCAGCGACCCTGCAGCTAAAGTTTTGGAGAACAGACTCAGTGTTTATTAGTCCTGAGACAATTGTATGTACTTGCGGTTACCCCTCCCTTCTCTTTGTTTTTCTATCCTATCTTTATTTGGCAACCATGGCTACCATAGGAGCAAGTTGGTTCGAAAAGCAGAGCAAGGACACCTAGTGGGAATCTGCAAGTACCACGGCCTTGTCCACACGAACCGAACCAAAGGCCAACTGGTCCAGGCCCTGAAGGACTGGGCGAGCATCGGAGCGTGGCGGGCGCAGGAGCCGGCCCAAGCCAAGGTGGTGCCGCAGGAACAAGGCCCAACCCCTGACTGCTTACACCCAAGAGAGGTGGACCCTTACCTGCAGGCGGCCCTGGAGGGACTCACCTCTGACAACGGGAAGAACGCCTGAGGCTGAACCAGCAAGCTCAAGAGAGAGCCGACCAGCGAGAGGCCAAACAGCGAGAGGCTGAGAGAGCCGAGCGGGAGGCTGAGAGAGCCGAGCGGGAGGCTGAGAGAGCCCGAGCCGAGCGGGAAGCCCCAAGCGCAGAGAGCCCATGAGCTGGAGATGGTTCAGCGGGGGCAATGCCCTCCACAGCCCAGAGCAGTGTGCCCAGCAGCACTCCAGAGTCCCAAGCCCCGGCCGGAGCACTTTCCGTGCTGGAAAGGGACGGAGACTTGGACACTTTTCTACGGGCCTTTGAGAAAGTCTGTAGACAGTACCGGCTGCCTGCCGACCAATGGGCCAGGTACTTGACCCCGGGCTAAAGGGCAAAGCTTTGGAGGCGTTCGCTTCCCTCGCGCCAGATCAAGACAGTGACTATGAGGCCATCAAGCAGGCCCTGATCGCCAAGTACCAGCTAACCCCTGAGGTATACCGAAAGAAGTTCCGGAACCTCCAACGTGGCCCACACGACAGTTATAGCGATGTGGTGCAAGGACTCAGGAACCACTTGACCAGTGGATCCATGGACTGTCAGTTGACACCTATGAGGAGCTGAAAGACCTGATGATCAAAGACCAGTTCCTGCATCTGTGCCCAGCTGAGGTCCGACAGTTCATCCTGGACCGAGAACCAGAGGACGCGGTCACAACAGCCCGGATCGCCGACAGCTATGAGGCCAACCGAAACCCGAGGTGCGGAAGTCCGTCGCCACCCGCTGGGAAGGGGGTAAGCCTGCAACCAACCCCAGTGCCCCTGCCAGTCATCCCTCTGGAGGCACTTTCCCCTTTGCCAGCGCCAGGCCTACATCAGAACCCCCGCCAGTGTTTCTCCTGTAAAGGACTGGTCACATCAGCGCCACCTGTCCGGAGAGGCAGAAGAACCCCCCAGCCAAGGCCTCCGGGCCCAACGCCTCTGTTCTTTTGGTGGGTGGTGTGGTGGGGAGGGTTTGATGACAACGTGCAGCCCGTCCGCGTGGGGGCCCGTCTTGCTACAGGCCTCAAGGAACCGGGGCTGAGCGAACCCTCATCCGACCCGAACTGGCGGCCCCTGAAGAGTTGATTCCGGGGAAAACCCTAACTGTCACAGGGATTGGGGGTGTCCACTACCCCTTGCCGATAGCCCGAGTTTTCATTGACTGGGGTACCGGGAGCGGGGTGAAGAAAGTGGGGGTGTCCGAAAACCTGCCCACTGATGTTTTATTGGGGACTGATCTGGGGAGGATGGTGGCGTACTATGTCCCTGACACCCCTTCCCAATCTGATGATAAGGTTAACGTTAACATGATGTTGATGTTGATGATGATGGGAAACTGATTGTGTTACCTGCTAATGCTTTGCGAAGTGATGATGCAACTGATAACCTTTCTTTCCCTAGGACTGATGTTGATAGTGATGTATCTGTGCCATCTGAATCTGTTAACCCTTTCTCTGAAGTGGTAGATGTGTCCACAGGTACAGGAGCGTTCAGGTCCCGTCGCTCTGCGGAGTGAGACGGCTGAGGAACCCCTAGCAGGAGCAAGCGACAGTGCTCAAGGAAATGGGGAGGTGCATGGGAACCGGGAGGAAGGTGACGCCATGACACTGACCAGTGCCACCGAGGAAGGTAACTGGCCCATAAGTAGCACTGCTCCTGAAGTGTTGGGGGTGGATGGGGAGGTAGAGCCCATAGCAGCGCAGGCTGATGGGTCTATAGAAATCCCGGGGAGACTGCATATGTAGCTGCTGTCACCCGCAGTCAGAGTGCCCGGATCGCAGGTAGCGCCCTGCCATCTGGACCCTCCCTCCGCTACAGGAGAGACTGAACCAGAGGTGGACCCAGAGCCGGTCCCAGAGGGTCCCAGTGAGGAAGGAACCCTGACGTCACTTCTGGCTGCCTCCAGCCAGGAGTTCCAGGCCGCTCTGCACTCAGATGCGAGCCTGGGGAACTTGAGGCACCTCGCCGAGACGCCCACCTCCGTGACTGACAAGGAGAGGGTGTTCTGGAACGAGGAAGGTGGTACCGGGAGACAGTACCCGGAGGTTCCCAAAAGGAGTTGTTGAGGGAAAAACAGCTGGTCGTCCCGCACCAGTTCCGAGGTGAGTTGTTGAGGATTGCCCATGAGATTCCACTTGCTGGACACTTGGGGATTAGCAAAACTAAGGCACGGCTGTCTCAACACTTCTATTGACCCAAGATGGGGACAGATGTGAAACTAACTCTACTGCCGCTCCTGTATCACCTGTCAAAGAGTGGGGAAGGCGGGGCCTGCTCTTAAGGCTCCCCTGATCCCGTTGCCAGTGATAGGGAGCCTTTCCAGAGGATCCGCGGTGGACATTGTGGGCCCACTGGCCGTCCCCAGCAGCTCTGGAAAGCAATACATCCTGACTGTGGTAGACTACGCTACCCGGTACCCGGAGGCGGTAGCTCTGTCCTCAACTAGGGCAGATAAGGTGGCAGATGCACTGGTGACCATCTTTTCACGGTAGGATTTCCCAGGGATATGCTTACCGATCAAGGGACCCAATTTTATGTCTCGCCTAATGAAGGCTCTCTGCAGCAAAATGCAGGTGACGCGTATGGTATCGAGTGCGTATCACCCACAGACCAATGGTTTGTGTGAGCGCTTTAACGGTACCCTCAACCAGATGCTCCGCATGCTGGTTGAGACCCAGGGACGCGATTGGGAGCAGTACCTCCCACACCTGCTATTTGCCTACAGAGAAGTCCCGCAGGCCTCGACGGGGTTCTCCCCCTTCGACCTCCTGTATGGTAGGCGAGTCCGGGGACCCCTTGGGTTGATAAGAGAATCCTGGGAAGATGAGACAAACCCCACGGAAGTGTCCATCGTGGATTATGTCATGCGCTTTCCGCGACAAGATGCAGACCTTGACGCAGTTGGTGCATGACAACATGACGCAGGCTCAGGCTGACCAGAAGCACTGGTACGACCAGAACGCCCGGGAGCGGACCTACCAGGTGGGTCAAAAGGTGTGGGTGCTGGTCCCCGTACCAAAGGATAAGCTTCAGGCAGCCTGGGAAGGCCCGTACGTCGTGCACCAACAGCTCAACCCAGCCACCTACGTGGTCACGCTTGACCAACTTGGGGTAGGCGCAAGGCCTTTCACGTCAACATGATGAAGGCCCATCACGAACGTGAAGCCTGCGTCCTACCGGTCTGCAATCTGCCGAGGACGGGGAAGAGGATCCCCTCCTAGACATGCTGGCCCAAGCTAATGCCAATGGGTCCATTGAGGACATGGAGGTAAATGCCTCGCTAACCGTCTCCCAGCGGTTGCAGTTGCTGACCACTCTGGAACCCTTCCGGGCCGAGTTCACGAACCGACCCGGAAGGACCGAGTTGGCAGTCCACGAGGTGGACACCGGGAATCACGCCCCGTTACGGCGGACACCTTATCGGATCTCTGAGGAAGTGCAGCAGATTATGCGCCAGGAGATCCATGAGATGTTGCAGCTGGGGGTGATCCGGCCGTCCAAAAGCGCGTGGGCCTCACCTGTAGTTCTCGTGCCAAAAAAGGATCGGACCACCCGGTTTCTGCGTGGACTACAGGGGGCTCAACGCATCACTACCTCTGATGCGCACCCAATGCCACGCATCGAGGATCTGCTGGAGCGGTTGGCGAATGCCAAGTACATATCCATCATGGATCTGAGTCGGGGATACTGGCAGATTCCCCTGAGCCCGGCGGCGCAGGAGAAATCTGCCTTTATCACCCCTTTTGGACTGTACGAGTCCACGGTTATGCCTTTCGGCATGAAGAATGCCCCTGCCCTTTCCAGCGGATGGTCAACCACCTGCTTCAGGGACTGGAGGAGTACGCTGTGGCGTACCTGGACGACATTGCCGTCTTCAGTTTCCACCTGGGAGGAACACCTTCAGCATCTCCAGGAGGTGCTCAAGCGTATTCACCAGGGAGGTCTGACCATCAAGCCGGGAAAATGCCAGATGGGCATGAGGGAGGTCCACTACATGGGGCACCGGGTAGGTGGGGGTTCCATGAGTCCAGAGCCCGAGAAATGGACGCGATCGTGGGCCTGGCCCACCCCCAGGACCAAAAAGCAGTGAAGTCCTTCCTGGGCACTGCAGGGTACTATAGGCGTTTCGTACCGAACTATAGCGCCATTGCAAAACCCTTGACGGACCTCACCAAAGGGCGGTCTACCCCAAACAGTCAACTGGACAGATGGCTGTGAGGCGGCATTCCGAGCTTTGAAAAGCCCTGTGCAGCTCTCCAGTGTTGAAAAGCCGTCGACAGCAGTCGGCCATTCCTGGTACAGACTGACGCCAGCGAATTTGGCCTCGGTGGGTGTACTCAGCCAGGTTGATTCGGGAACCAGGAGCACCCCGTGTTGTACCTGAGCCGAAACTTCTGCCAAGGGAAGTGGCATACTCCACCATCGAGAAGGAGTGCCTGGCCATGGTCTGGGAACTGCAACGGTTGCAGCCCTACCTGTACGGGCGCACCTTCAAGGTGGTCACCGACCACAACCCTCTGAGCGGCTGCACACAGTGTCCGGTACCAAATGGTAGGTTGCTAAAGCTGGAGCCTTGCCCTGCAGCAGTATGATTTTGCCGTACAACACAAGAAAGGCAGTGATCATGGGGAAAGCTGATGGGTTATCACGACGTGGCGAACCCGCTGAGGTGCGCATGTCGGATTACCAACAGGTCATGCCTCCGTAGCGCCCTCAAAGGGGGGAGGTGTGATGAGTGCTGTGCTGGAATTGCTGTCCATCTCTTTTTTTTTTTTTTTGTACTGCTCAAAGCCCTCCTTCTCTCTGCGCTCTCAACTTCTCCCTCCCCCCCGTGCTCACTGTCCAGGCAGTGTAATGTGAGCTGCCAGTGCTGGAAGTTTCCCCTCCAACCGCAGGGATCCTGCATTGTCCGAACCCGTGCTTTCTTCTATAGCAGCCATGTTGGAGTAATCATCTTTTTTAGGTTAATAAACGGTGGGAGCATTCGCTAGCTAATACTCGAAGACGTCTACTGTGTTGACCATGCCGCCGACGGCTATCTGTCCCAGCTGGTATACTACTGGTGAACGCCGTAACTCCAACAGAGCTCGGAAATGGAATTCTGGGTCCCCATGAGCTATGTCACCCAACGTATTTGGTTCATGATGAAGCATTATATTCAAGAGCAAGTACCATTGATAGGTTGCCTTATCCTGCTAGGTAAGAACGATTATGTGACCAACTTACTGTATTGCAGAGCTCCCCGACCGTAGCTTGCAGCGTGAGGTGTACAGTGGACCCCGCCTTTTTGTGACAGAAGCTGACATGTATAAGTCGACCTGTGCATTCTTAGTACCAGTCTGTTACTGTGCTGAGTGACTGAGTAAGAGCTCTCCCAATGAACTTATACGTGGTCATCCCCGACCTGTTGCCTTATATACTGTAACCAGAGTGTATCTGTTATTGTGAATCCCATTTTATTTTGACAACTGATCTGTATAAAGATATTGACCTCATTTGTTGACAGCTGTTATATGTATAGTGAAGCATGCCCTGTATGGATATACTGTGACCAGCTTATACATGTTATTAGGTTGGCATCCTCTACCTGCTCATATACTTACCAGGCTGTAATTATAGTGGCACCCTGACCTGAAGCTATACTGTGACAGACTGTATACTGTATAGGTGGTATGCTTACGGACCCTTTGATAAATTGTTCATCAAAAGCGTATACTGTATAGTGAGTCCGACTGCTATATATTGAAGAGCGTGTAAATGTATAGTGAGTCCGACCTGGCTATAGACTGTGACAGGCGGTTTATACTTAGGTACCCCGCCGTGTCTTGACCAGGGTGTAATTATAATTCCCCACTGCAGCGTGCCAAGCATCGATGTCACATCCCAATGGCTATTCTGTGACCAATGTATCTATGGTGAGATCCCTGACTGGCTATAAGGTGGCCAGAGCTGAAGTTCTAAGTGAATCGGATAGTTATATAGTACCCGCGTTTACTGGGTGAGCACAGCCGTCTGTGTACGTGCCAAGTTCCTTCACATGTGGTGGCAGCCGTGGGATCACAAGCTGGACCCACCGGCTACGTGTGCGGTATGTGTGCATCCCGACCTAGCAATATGGTGGAGCGGTGTATCTAAGTAGCCGTGACCCCCGGGCTACCGTGTGGCGTACTGTGTGCCGTCATCACACCTGAGCTATATACTGTGACCAGAGCTGTATACTGTATAGGTGAGCATCCCCGACCTGAGCTATATACTGTGACCAGAGCTGTATACTTTATAGGTGAGCATCCCCGACCTGAGCTATATACTGTGAACAGAGCTGTATACTGTATAGGTGAGCATCCCCCGACCTGAGCTATATACTGTGACCAGAGCTGTATACTTTATAGGTGAGCATCCCGACCTGTGCTATATACTGTGACAGAGCTGTATACTGTATAGGTGAGCATCCCCCGACCTGAGCTATATACTGTGACCAGAGCTGTATACTGTATAGGTGAGCATCCCCGACCTGAGCTATATACTGTGACCAGAGCTGTATACTTTATAGGTGAGCATCCCGACCTGAGCTATATACTGTGACCAGAGCTGTATACTGTATAGGTGAGCATCCCCGACCTGTGCTATATACTGTGACCAGAGCTGTATACTGTATAGATGAGATCCCCGACCTGTGCTATATACTGTGACCAGAGCTGTATACTGTATAGGTGAGCATCCCCGACCTGTGCTATATACTGTGAACAGAGCTGTATACTGTATAGGTGAGCATCCCCTGACCTGTGCTATATACTGTGACCAGGCTGTATACTGTAATAGATGAGTATCCCCGACCTGTGCTATATACTGTGACAGAGCTGTATACTGTATAGGTGAGCATCCCCGACCTGAGCTATATACTATGACCAGAGCTGTATACTGTATAGGTGAGCATCCCGACCTGAGCTATATACTGTGACCAGAGCTGTATACTGTATAGTGAGCATCCTTGACCTGAGCTATATACTGTGACCAGAGCTGTATACTGTATAGGTGAGCATCCCCGACCTGTGCCATATACTGTGACCAGAGCTGTATACTGTATAGGTGAGCATCCCCGACCTGTGCTATATATTGTGACCAGGGCTGTATACTGTATAGATGAGTATCCCCGACCTGTGCTATATACTGTGACCAGAGCTGTATACTGTATAGGTGAGCATCCCCGACCTGAGCTATATACTGTGACCAGAGCTGTATACTGTATAGGTGAGCATCCCCGACCTGAGCTATATACTGTGACCAGAGCTGTATACTGTATAGGTGAGCATCCCTGACCTGAGCTATATACTGTGACTAGACCTGTATACTGTATAGGTGAGCATCCCCGACCTGAGCTATATACTGTGACCAGAGCTGTATACTGTATAGGTGAGCATCCCCGACCTGAGCTATATACTGTGACCAGAGCTGTATACTGTATAGGTGAGCATCCCCGACCTGTGCTATATATTGTAACCAGAGCTGTATACTGTATAGGTGAGCATCCCCGACCTGAGCTATATACTGTGACCAGACCTGTATACTGTATAGGTGAGCATCCCCGTCCTGAGCTATATACTGTGACCAGAGCTGTATAGGTGAGCATTCCCGTCCTGAGCTATATACTGTGACCAGAGCTGTATACTGTATAGTTGAGCATCCCCGTCCTGAGCTATATACTGTGACCAGAGCTGTATACTGTATAGGTGAGCATCCCCGAATTGAGCTATATACTGTGACCAGAGCTGTATATTGTATAGGTGAGCATCCCTGACCTGTGCTATATACTGTGACCAGAGCTGTATACTGTATAGGTGAGCATCCCCTACCTGAGCTACATACTGTGTAGGTGAGCATCCCCGACCTGAGCTATATACTGTGAACAGAGCTGTATGCTGTATAGGTGAGCATCTCTGACCTGTGCTATATACTGTGACCAGAGCTGTATACTGTATAGGTGAGCATCCCCGACCTGTGCTATATACTGTAACCAGAGCTGTATACTGTATAGGTGAGCATCCCCGACCTGAGCTATATACTGTGACCAGAGCTGTATACTGTATAGGTGAGCATCCCCGACCTGAGCTATATACTGTGACCAGAGCTGTATACTGTATAGGTGAGCATCCCTGACCTGTGCTATATACTGTGACCAGAGCTGTATACTGTATAGGTGAGCATCCCCGACCTGTGCCATATACTGTGACCAGAGCTGTATACTGTATAGGTGAGCATCCCCGACCTGTGCTATATATTGTAACCAGAGCTGTATACTGTATAGGTGAGCATCCCCGACCTGAGCTATATACTGTGACCAGACCTGTATACTGTATAGGTGAGCATCCCCGTCTTGAGCTATATACTGTGACCAGAGCTGTATAGGTGAGCATTCCCGTCCTGAGCTATATACTGTGACCAGAGCTGTATACTGTATAGGTGAGCATTCCCGTCCTGAGCTATATACTGTGACCAGAGCTGTATACTGTATAGATGAGCATCCCCGTCCTGAGCTATATACTGTGACCAGAGCTGTATACTGTATAGGTGAGCATCCCCGACCTGAGCTATATACTGTGACCAGAGCTATATACTGTATAGGTGAGCATCCCCGACTTGAGCTATATACTGTGACCAGAGCTGTATATTGTATAGGTGAGCATCCCTGACCTGTGCTATATACTGTGACCAGAGCTTTATACTGTATAGGTGATGTGATGAAACGTGCACACGGTCCGCCACACGGTAGCCCGGGGTATCACGGGTTGTGATCCCTCCGTGCCGCAAATGTGACGAAAACGCGCACACACACGACGGCTGCTGCCGTCCGACCCAGTAAACTGCAGGGATTTATAATTATCCCACTTCCACTTAGGAACTTACAGCTCACTGGCGCCCCCTTACCCTCAGGTCAGTCAGGGAACTGCACCTAGGATAATTAGGCGCCAGATGGGCCACTTGGATGTGTGCTGGCTATGGGGCACGCAGCAGTGAGGGAATTATAATTACTCCGGGCCGCAGCCAGGCAATACACTTTTAAAACCCGCTCCGTCACTGCCAACGCCACCCAATAGGTTAACACTTTACACCCCTTCTTTTAGCTGCCACCAGCTACGATTTATTTAATGAACAATTTATCAAGAGGGTCCGTAGCAACCCCAAAACAGTAGCGTAGTACTTCAGGCACGTGCAAATTCGTTTATAGAGCAGGAGAAACAAACTAATAAATTTATAGGTTTATTCCTTAAAATGCAGGCAGTGGTTATAGTTTAAAAAAAAACGGTAACAAGCTGAGGCAGTATCGTTATGTACAGTAGAGTTAAAATAAACGGGATTAAAAGTGAAAAAAACTTACATGGTAGTTACATAGGTATAGGCAAGACAGGCTGGGGGAGGAGCCACACGTCATAGTTCATTTGCAGATCTCTTAGTCAAGTCGTCACAGCAAGGAATGACCAAGGGGGGGCTCACCGCAAGACTTATACCTGTGGGCTGCTGACCTCACAAAAGGGGATGGTTTTTCTGGCCACCTCCAGGGATAGAAGTTATGGTTTGAAGCTCTGTAAAGTCATAAGGACCATAACTCAGCGGGGAACTCTAGCAGAATAATGGCAGACCTATCAATGATCTTACTTTGAAATGATGGTTCAAATGAGCCCAAACTTGGGTGAGATAGTTCATGGTGCATCCGAGAATTCCATTTC
>JARQOD010001616.1:0-93978 GCA_033576555.1 Oophaga sylvatica
CTAGTTACACAGAGGTTGATGTCATCTGGGCTCTTGGACAGGATCATCAAATCTGGCAGTGAGGAGAAAAACTCGAGAATGGACATTAGTTTTTGACCAATTCAATTACATAAGTGTTATGATTTGGTAGCTGAGGAGAGCAGGCAAAAAAAGTAATACACCAGAAGGTTGGAATCTATGGGATTGCAGTACCCTGACTAACCACCACAACTAAGGCAGCCGTGGAGCGTTCCTACGTTGGTCCTAGACGCCTCGTCACAGCCTGAGAAGCTAAACACACCTAAAGATAGAAAAGGAAAGCTATCTGCCCCGGAGCAGATCCCAAAGATAATAGAAGCCCCCAAACATGTAATGGCGGTTAGACAAGAGGAAATACAGACACAGACAGAAAATAGAATGAGCAAACGCTGGGGCCCAATCTGTCTAGATAGAAAAGGATAGGAAGGACTTACTGCAATCCCCAAAAAAACCCTGAAAAATACCAACTCTACTAATTACAAAAACACCTGAGATCACACGACCTCTACCACCTAAATTAGTTCTCTGGTGTAACAAAAACTAAACAGCAACCACTGAAAAAACTGGAAAAGGCAAATGAACAAACAGTGGCTGAACTAAACTGAGAGGAGCATAAGCCCCCGAGGGGACCCGGCAGACCCCCACAGAAGTGCAGGACAAAATGCAGGCACCAAAAAACTAAAAGAAGAAAATGTCTTATCTGTTAGCAGAAGATGCAGGCACGAAACAGCTTTTCTGGGTCTCTGGGAGGTGTGCCTTACGCTAAACAGTGCAATAGGAGTGTGTCATGCCATGGTTTGCGTGTCTCTTGGGAAATTTTTCAGCATTCTATTCTTAAGTGTTTCGTTCAGTTTTTTTCTACCTTCCTGCTGCTCTGGGGGTGTAAGGAGTGTGTAGGCCTAAATCTGACCCTACTGCTAATCGGGTCTTGTGTGTCAGATTTGCTGTGAATGCGGGTCCCTGATCACTTTCTATCATTTCTGGAACCCCGTATCTGCACACTATTTCGAAAGTAGCTTCTTGCAGTAGTCTTTGCTGACTTGGAAGGCTTCTGTTCATCTTGAAAATTCTTCTTTGACCACAATGGCGTATTTGAATCCTTCACTTGGCGATATCTGGATGTGGTCTATCTGGATCCTTTGAAGCTGGTAGAGTGGTCTTTCCAGATGAGGTGGGGGGGACTTTCTTCTACACATCCAGGCTTGCATTTGCCGCAGGTCAGACAGCTGCTGGTGAATTTGGCTGTTAGGGTGGAGATCCCTGAAGCGAACCAGTAAGCATCAATCAGATCATTCATCTGTGTCTTTGATATGTGGGTGTGGGTCCATGTGCCCATTGAACCACCATAGGGTGCATACTTTGTGGTAGGCAGAGTTTGAAGTCTATTATTGATAGCCTTCCTTCTTCACGTGTTGCTTTTTTCCCATTTAGCTCTTCTCCTTTTGGAGCTTGGTCTTGTAACTTTTTGAGCAGATTCCAGGACGTCTCTTTGTCAGGTTTCTTGTCTTCAGTCGTCATGTAGTAGCCGTCCGGCTCTACGACCTCTCCCACTTCTCCATGTTGTCTTCCTTTGGCTGCTTCTTTGGCTGCCATGTCCGCCATGTTATTGCCTCACGCCTCTTCTGTTTTCAGTTTTCCATGCACTTTGATTTTTCAAATTGCCACCATTTTGGAAGTTGGAGTATACCCAGTAGGTCCCTGAAGGCTCCATGATGCTTCACGGTTGTCCCGTTTGCTGTGATGAAGTCCCTTGTAGCCCAGATGGGTCCAAAGTCGTGTGCTATGCCATGCGAGTACCTGTAGTCCGTGTAGATGTTTGCAGACTGCATTATATGCTGCAATTTCCTAAATATTGGGGTAACGCAGCCATAAGAAAGCCTGATGACAAGCACCCGTTCTATAGTGGTGGTAAAACATTAGAGCCTGTGCTGCAGCAGAGCTTGTGGCGGAACCTTAGTGCATGCTGCAGACTGCATTATATGCAGCAATTCCCTAAATATTGGGGTAACGCAGCCATAAGAAAGCCAGATGACAAGCACCCGAACTATAGTGGCGGTATAACATTAGAGCCTGTGCTGCAGCAGAGCTTGTGGCGGAACCTTAGTGCATGCTGCAGACTGCATTATATGCAGCAATTCCCTAAATATTGGGGTAACGCAGCCATTAGAAAGCCTGATGACAAGCACCCGCTCTATATGGGCGTATAACATTAGAGCCTGTGCTGCAGCAGAGCTTGTGGCGGAACCGTTGTGCATGCTGCAGACTGCATTATATGCAGCAATTCCCTAAATATTGGGGTAACGCAGCCATAAGAAAGCCAGATGACAAGCACCCGTTCTATAGAGGCGGTGTAACATTAGAGCCTGTGCTGCAGCAGAGCTTGTGATGGAACCGTTGTGCATGCTGCAGACTGCATTATATGCTGCAATTCCCTAAATATTGGGGTAACACAGCCATTAGAAAGCCAGATGACAAGCACCCGCTCTATAGAGGCGGTGTAACATTAGATCCTGTGCTGCAGCAGAGCTTGTGGTGGAACCTTAGTGCATGCTGCAGACTGCATTATATGCAGCAATTCCCTAAATATTGGGGTAACGCAGCCATAAGAAAGCCTGATGACAAGCACCCGCTCTATAGTGGTGGTATAACATTAGAGCCTGTGCTGCAGCAGAGCTTGTGGTGGAACCGTTGTGCATGCTGCAGACTGCATTATATGCAGCAATTCCCTAAATATTGGGGTAACACAGCCATTAGAAAGCCAGATGACAAGCACCCGCTCTATAGAGGCGGTGTAACATTAGAGCCTGTGCTGCAGCAGAGCTTGTGGTGGAACCGTTGTGCATGCTGCAGACTGCATTATATGCAGCAATTCCCTAAATATTGGGGTAACGCAGCCATAAGAAAGCCTGATGACAAGCACCCGCACTATAGTGGCGGTATAACATTAGAGCCTGTGCTGCAGCAGAGCTTGTGGCGGAACCTTAGTGCATGCTGCAGACTGCATTATATGCTGCAATTCCCTAAATATTGGGGTAACGCAGCCATTAGAAAGCCAGATGACAAGCACCCGCTCTATTCAGGCAGTATAACATTAGAGCCTGTGCTGCAGCAGAGCTTGTGGTGGAACCGTTGTGCATGCTGCAGACTGCATTATATGCTGCAATTCCCTAAATATTGGGGTAACGCAGCCATAAGAAAGCCAGATGACAAGCACCCGCACTATAGTGGCGGTATAACATTAGAGCCTGTGCTGCAGCAGAGCTTGTGGCGGAACCGTTGTGCATGCTGCAGACTGCATTATATGCAGCAATTCCCTAAATATTGGGGTAACGCAGCCATAAGAAAGCCAGATGACAAGTACCCGCTCTATAGAGGCGGTGTAACATTAGAGCCTGTGCTGCAGCAGAGCTTGTGGTGGAACCGTTGTGCATGCTGCAGACTGCATTATATGCAGCAATTCCCTAAATATTGGGGTAACGCAGCCATAAGAAAGCCAGATGACAAGCACCTGTTCTATAGTGGCGGTATAACATTAGAGCCTGTGCTGCAGCAGAGCTTGTGGCGGAACCTTAGTGCATGCTGCAGATTAGAGCCTCTTATCTATGGCGGTTGCGAAGACACCCCTACCCCGCGCTCCCCCAGCACCTAAGTGCTTCCCACTGTAACATGGGTTAATATTGTCAGATATCTTTGCCCCATTTTGCTTTCACGTCAGAAGGCATTTCAGTATGGATGTGTAGACTTTTTCACTCTCTCAACTATTACCGTTATGTGTTCACAGCTTTCATGCAGAATTATGTGCTCTGCAGGCAGCTCCTGCAGTCACAGCCCATCCCCCACACACATATTACTAATATTGGGGGGATATCAAGAAGCAGAGAACAGATAGAAAGCACTGTGCCTGTAGAACAAGACTGCACCGGGTAACCAAGGCGACATATGGAGCTGTGTACATAAAACGGTAGGAGACTTTTAATCAGACTCTTTTGCAAAGTTGCTTCATTTTTTTCTCATTTTTAAAAGCATGGGAACGAATGAAAAAAAATAAAGTTTCAAAAGTCATCATGCCGTTTAGGTTCCAATAATGGTGGGGAATATAATACCGCCTGACGCATTCTTATGGACAGCGGTAGTTTTAACGTTATCATGTGGCCGGGAATATTTATTTTTCTTATTTTAACTTTTTTCATTTTTTGTTCACAATATAATTAACCTTCTAAAAATGTGTCAAGTAAAAAACAAAATGTAGTGTGTGAGACAGATAAAGTGGTGGTCACGACGCGGTGCCGGGCCGTGTGCGCGGCGTCGTCTCCTCGCCGTAGAATGTGGGGATCAGAGCAGATGTTCTCCGACTAATTGAAAATTCCATTTTATTAGAACAGCATTTGCTGTCAAAAAGTTTTCTCTGCACTTCCACAAAGAGGTTGATGAAGCCCCCGGGAGGGGAATTTGCATGTTCGAGGTCAGACCGTCTGCTTTGCAATTCATGGAGCCCGATCTCCCCAGGTTTTTGCGATGCCGAGTCTTCCTCCTCCTTTACGTTCTTGTGAACTGATTGCATGCAGAAGTTCATGAGACCTGGACCTGGAGCTTTATCCTCTCACTGCTGCTGGTGATAAAAAGGGGGAAAACGGCAAAATAAGAAAAATATGGGAATATTATCAATTGGGATTTTTGAGCCGAACGCGCTGCTACATTTCAACTCTTTCTGTTTTTCCTTTTATTGCATTTTTTTTTTTAAGTGTGGTTTTCCGCTTTTAAGGAACTGGAGCAAAATGATCCCACAACCCACGGACCCTCATCGCGCCGTAAATCACAGATTGTAATCCCCCCCCCTACCAATGAAGGTGAGTCATCACCAAGGAATCTGCTCCATTTGTCACTTCACGGACACCGCAAGTTCCCCGGTTCTTGTGCCGTTAATAAACGCGTGCATTGTGGGGAGTCGTCCTACAGCTGCGTCCATCACCGCCCTCCGCTGCTACCACCAAGGCTCCGGAATCTGCAACATTTGCAATTGCTTTGTGTATTTTTTGTGCGTTTTTTGATCCGGAGTGAATGTTTCGCCTCTGGCTCGTACGTTTTTGCAGAGATCGCCACATTGCATCGTCTTATTCTGTGATATTCGGAGGCAATAATGGCGCAATGCATGATAAATATGGCGCACCTTCCGTATTCCCTGACGGGGACGTGCCGCGTTCTCGGGTGCATTTGAGCCATTTGTTGCCGTGCTGCACAGGTTGACACATGAAGCCATTTATATGCAGCGCCGGTGTGACACTGAAGTCGGCCCCCACTGCCTGCGCGATGCTCGGGGGCGCTGTCCGCAGAGAGGCCGCACAACCTTCCCATAACGCGGCCCCTCATCCACTCCACATTATATCATTCTCCAGCCTTATCTCTCCGGCAGAGACCCGAGCGCAGGATCTGCCGGTTTACAGTGGAGTCTAGGACCCGGCTCGGTGAGATGGAGGTGATGGGTTTTACCACGCGTCGAGGAGATATGATCAATACGGGAGGAGTGGGGGAAAGTCTGCGGATAATTGTGGCTTCCTTATTTCCATAACAACAGCACCGCTAGCTCTAAGAGCGCGCAGGATCGTCATTATTTATGGAGATCCACCTGAGCGCACAGGATCGTCATTATTTATGGAGATCCACCTGAGCGCGCAGGAGCGTCATTATTTATGGAGATCCAACTGAGCGCGCAGGATCGTCATTATTTATGGAGATCCACCTGAGCGTGCAGGATCCTCATTATTTATGGAGATCCACCTGAGTGTGCAGGATCGTCATTATTTATGGAGATCCACCTGAGCGCGCAGGATCGTCATTATTTATGGAGATCCACCTGAGCGTGCAGGATCCTCATTATTTTTATGGTGCAGATCCACCTGAGCGCGCAGGATCATCATTATTTATGGAGATCCACCTGAGCGTGCAGGATCCTCATTATTTATGGAGATCCACCTGAGCGCGCAGGATCCTCATTATTTATGGAGATCCGCCTGAGCACGCAGGATCGTCATTATTTATGGAGATCCACCTGAGCGCGCAGGAGCGTCATTATTTACGAAGATCCACCTGAACGTGCAGGATCGTCATTATTTATGGAGATCCACCTGAGCGCACAGAATCCTCATTATTTATGGAGATCCACCTGAGCGCGCAGGATCGTCATTATTTATGAAGATCCACCTGAGCGCGCAGGATCGTCATTATTTATGGAGATCCACCTGAGCGCGCAGGATCGTCATTATTTATGGAGATCCACCTGAGCGCGCAGGATCCTCATTATTTATGGAGATCCACCTGAGCGCGCAGGATCCTCATTATTTATGGAGATCCACCTGAGCGCGCAGGATCCTCATTATTTATGGAGATCCACCTGAGAGCCGCAGACTTGGCTGCAAGTTTGCCTAATTGTCTGGTAACCATCGAAGACGACGCTTAGAATAATTCCGGAAGATATTTTTTCTCCAGTCGTTTTCCTCCCGACGTGTTTAATTTACTTGAATATGTAAGAAATTCGCTCTCCGCATCGATCCATAATGGGCCGTCACCCTAACGAGCCGCGTCTGCTTACCGATCACTTACCAATGCCGAGGGGGCGTTTGTACTGCGCCGTTATTTCAGCTCATGTATCTTATCCACGTGTTAATGGATCCTCATATTAATCTGAACATGCCGGGGCCCTGCGACCATCACAGAGAAAATGGACGCTTTCTATAGAATATTCCGGAATGTGACTGGCAGAGAACAAATGGCGGAAACACTAGAAAAATGAAGAACTTGTGGAAAACGTGAAAATAATAGATGGCGCCCTCGGACCAAACCCTGGGTGAGGTTCATAAAATGTCGGTGTTTGGTAGAACATTCTAGATCAGTATTCCCTAAATCCAGGTCCTGTTTTCAGGATTCCCTTAGTGTGGCCCGGGTGATAATTGAATCACCTGGATAGGCAATAATTGTGCAATACTGAGGGAATCCTGAAAACATGACCTGTCGATGGCTCCTGAGCACCGGAGTTGGGGAACACTGTTCTAGATAGTGATAGAAATGTCCTCAATGAAGAAGGTCTGTCCGCCAGGTTGGAGCAATGATGGAAACTATGTGGGAAACATGACCGACAACGACCATAGTCCAGAGTGGCTCCATGGGACATTGATTGATGACTAGTGAAACTAGTGGAAACTAATGAACACTTAGGAGAAATTGTCCATGGCAACCATTACAGGTCTGAAGGTCTGCACCATGAATTCTGAACGTCACACAAGACCATTGGTGGTGGAGCATGGGAGGAGCCACCATTCTGGGGGATTAACCATTGTCCAGGGAAATCGTGTGTTCACTGCCCAAACTCTCCGGACCTCCCCGAGACCCCTATAGATCCCCCTGTTACTGCAGGCAGAATAGAAGCTCCGGACCTCCCAGAGCAGCTTGTTAGCCCCTTCTCAGTCTTCCAGCACCAGGGTACCTGCCCCCGAGACCCCTATAGATCCCACCGGTTACTGCAGGCAGAATAGAAGCTCCGGACCTCCCAGACCAGCTTGTTAGCCCCTTCTCAGTCTTCCAGCACCAGGGGTACCTGCCCCCGAGACCCCTATAGATCCCACCGGTTACTGCAGGCAGAATAGAAGCTCCGGACCTCCCAGAGCAGCTTGTTAGCCCCTTCTCAGTCTTCAGCACAGGGTACCTGCCCCAGACCCTATAGATCCACGTTTGCAGGCAGAATAGAAGCTCCGGATCCCAAGCAGCTTGTACCCCTTCTCAGTCTTCCAGCACAGGGACTGCCCCGGACCCTATAGATCCCACCGGTTACTGCAGGCAGAATAGAAGCTCCGGACCTCCCAGACCAGCTTGTTGGCCCCTTCTCAGTCTTCCAGCACTAGGAGTTGATAGTCGGACGTGTTGGGGCAAAGAATTCCAGAGGATGAGGGATATTCGGGAGAAGTCCTGGAGGCGGTTGGGTGAGGAGCGAATAAGTGTGGAGGAGAGAAGGAGGTCTTGGGAGGATCGGAGATTACGTGAGGGAAGGTATGAGCAGTGGGGGTCCAGGATTGGGAGATATGTCGCCAGCAGTGGGGAGAAGCAAAGAGAGCGAGAGCAGGTGGGAGAAGGAGAGTGGGCGATTTGTTTTGTGTGTTATTAGGAGAGATCTGAGGTTGAGGAGCAGGTCAGCGGAGGGTCAAGTGGGGGGGAGAGGAAAGGGGAGATTATTACTTGGTTAGAGAGTGCTGGGGTCTGTGGATAGCGAAGGAGAATTAGGAGTAATGGAGGCAAAACCATTAGAGCATATGTCAGCATGGTAAAAGTAATTGTGGAGCTAACAAAGAAATTTTAGTAAATTTAAACAGAGTTTAGGCGTACCTTCTGGTCACTTCTGGCATATTTCAATAGTTATCCTTAGAAAAATATTTAGAGTTGAGAGTCCTCAGTGGTTGATACCTTTTAATGGCTATCTACTGGCTAACACGGTACGAAGATATACATCTTTACTGTAATAGTTATCCTTAAAAGACATCCTTATAATGACAGACCAAGGTCTATGCAGACCAATGTGTCTGAATTTATAGCATCTCAAATGCACATCAAACCGGCCAGGTGAGAACAGAAGGGAGCGGCAGCAGGGAGACTGGTCAAACACACACATACACTCGAGGGGATTAATGAGAAGTCAGGAAGGGAAAAAAAAAACCCCCATCAACCACACTCGGATCCTTCAGACGGAACCCTAAAACCCACCTCTTTAGGAAAGCTTACAACCTGCAATGACCCTGCTGCCTCCTCACCACTACCGGAGACATCGCCTCAACCAACACCGGAACTGCTGCAACCCCCGACCTGCTGTCTCTGTCCCCACCATCCTGTAGAATGTAAGCCCGAAAGGGCGGGTCCTCTCCCCTCTGTATCAGTCTGTCATTGTTAGTTTACTGTAAGTGATACCTGTAATTTGTATGTAACCCCTTCTCATGTACAGCACCATGGAATCAATGGTGCTATAGAAATAAATAATAATAATAATTCCTGTACATAGGAGCAGTATTATAGTAGTTATATCTTGTACATAGGAGCAGTATTATAGTAGTTATATTCTTGTACATAGGGACAGTATTATAGTAGTTATATTCTTGTACATAGGGAGCAGTATTATAGTAGTTATATTCTTCTACATAGGAGCAGTATTATAGTAGTTATATCTTGTACATAGGAGCAGTATTATAGTAGTTATATTCTTGTACATAGGGGCAGTATTATAGTAGTTATATTCTTGTAATAGGAGTTGTAGTATTTTATAAAGTATTAGTATTATTCTTGTACATAGGAGCAGTATTATAGTAGTTATATTCTTGTTCATAGGAGCAGTATTATAGTAGTTATATTCTTGTACATAGTGGCAGTATTATAGTAGTTATACTCTTGTACATAGGAGCACTCGTATTATAGTAGTTATATTCTTGTACATAGGAGCACTCGTATTATAGTAGTTATATTCTTGTACATAGGGGCAGTATTATAGTAGTTATATTCTTGTACATAGGACAGTATTATAGTAGTTATATTCTTGTACATAGGGGCAGTATTTAGTAGTTATATTCTTGTACATAGGGCAGTATTATAGTAGTTATTTCTTGTACATAGGAGCAGTATTATAGTAGTTATATTCTTGTACATAGGGCAGTATTATAGTAGTTATATTCTTGTACATAGGGCAGTATTATAGTAGTTATATTCTTGTACATAGTGCAGTATTATAGTAGTTATATTCTTGTACATAGGGGCAGTATTATAGTAGTTATATTCTTGTAATAGAGGCAGTATTTTAGTAGTTATATTCTTGTACATAGGGGCAGTATTATAGTAGTTATATTCTTGTACATAGGAGCAGTATTTATAGTAGTTATATTCTTGTAATGGGGCAATTTTATAGTAAAACATACAATATATCTCTAGTAATACAGTAAATAATTAGTTTAATTCTTTACATAGGATAACAGTATTATCTAAGTATACACCTGTTGGAAAAGAAAAACATCATATTAAGTGACATCTTCTTTAACATATTGCCATGATTTTATCTATCGTGTATATTCTTGTATATAGGAGCAGTATTATAGTAGTTATATTCTTGTATATAGAGGCAGTATTATAGCAGTTATATTCTTGTACATAGGGGCAGTATTATAGTAGTTATATTCTTGTACATTGGAGCAGTATTATAGTAGTTATATTCTTGTACATAGGAGCAGTATTATAGTAGTTATATTCTTGTACACAGGAGCAGTATTATAGTAGTTATATTCTTGTACATAGGAGCAGTATTATAGTAGTTATATTCTTGTACATAGGAGCAGTATTATAGTAGTTATATTCTTGTACATAGGTGCAGTATTATAGTAGTTATATTCTTGTACATAGGAGCAGTATTATAGTAGTTATATTCTTGTATATAGGGGCAGTATTATAGTAGTTATATTCTTGTACATAGGAGCAGTATTTAGTAGTTATATTCTTGTACATAGGAGCAGTATTATAATAGTTATATTCTTGTCATAGGGTGCAGTATTATAGTAGTTATATTCTTGTACATAGGGCAGTATTATAGTAGTTATATTCTTCTACATAGGAGGAGTATTATAGTAGTTATATTCTTGTACATAGGGGCAGTATTATAGTAGTTATATTCTTGTACATAGGGGCAGTATTATAGTAGTTATATTCTTGTACATAGGAGCAGTATTATAGTAGTTATATTCTTGTACATGGGGCAATTTTTATTGTAAAACCCAAACAAATACAAATATACTGACATTCCTCCAGTAATACTAAACTAAATTCACTTGGATTGTACATACATTCATTACATATCCGGATTATACATATAAAATTATCTTAAAGAGTCCATACACCTGGTTGGAAAAAAAAAAAAAAAAAAAAAAACATCATATTTCAACCCAGTGACACATCCTTCCATAACTTAACATTTCCTAATGATTTTATCTATCTGGGCTCGGACATTATGTGGTTGACAGCGTCACAGATCTGAGTCGGAGTTATTCTGGTCACCCCGGTCTCCATTTCAGACTCTACCCGAGAGCCCTCAGGTAATGGCTTCCGCTTGGGCGGAGGACAGTCCTCTACGTCCCTATCAAACTCTGCGTCAATTCTTCTAAGGTCATCCTCAAAATCACCGTCAGACTCAGACAGAACACCAAACCTATTAGATAAGTCCATTACACCTGCAGAACTCTGGACCTTCTTCCTGGCTCCTTGGCCAGTGTCATACTCCTTCTCAGGTTTACGGGAGGTCTTGTCCTTTTTCTTCCTTTTAGTCTGAGACACAGATGGTAGTACTGAAGTAATGCTTCCCTGTGACTGCTGCCCCTGAGGGACAACCTCCATACTTCCCTGTGCACCCTCTGAACCCTGCTGCTCTGGTGTCACCTGAGTAGACCCCTGGTGGGCCTCCGGTCTGGCCAGTATTTCCCCTGACAGTAAAGCTGCCTCCTCCAGAATCTCTGCCCCTGCCACCAAATCCTCATCAGGATAGTCCTTACAGATATTGTGCCAGGCGTCAAGGACAGTCCCTGTGAGGGTGACCGATCTTCCCACAGAGGTTGCACCTGATGTTCTGGCAGTCTGCAGCCACATGGCCGACCTCCCCACACAGGTTGCACTTCACCACAGTACACGTATTTGCCAGGTGACCCCCTTGCCACATTTGAAGCACTTACGAGGCTGCCCAGGATAGAAACACACACCCCTCTCCCTCCCAATAAAGAAGGAGTTGGGTAAGTGGGCAGTGATATTATCGCACTGGCGCAGTTTCACCAAAACCCTCCACCCTCCCGTCCAGATACCATCATTGTCTCTGCTTTTGTGAGGTCAGAGACCAGGTCACAATGCCTCCGGAGCCACACCACAATGTCCTGCGGGGGAACAGACTCATTCCAGAAGATGAGATTTACCGTAACGGTATCTGGCTTAGAGATAGGAATAAAGCTGAACTTACTCCAGCCCTCAGAGTCTCTAAACTTGGGGAAATTAGACCAGAACCTGTCCAGGTCACTCATGAGCTTAAAGCTGACATCATAGCCCTGCCTGTCTGGAAGATTAATCACCGCCAAGATGCTGACTGGCGCAAACCCCATCTGGCGACACAAGAGCTCCCTGACCACAAACCTTCTATCTGGCAGATCCTCCTTGGCACCTCTGTGCCGGAAACGCACAACGTTTCTCCGTTTAAACGCCTGGCCGGTATAATTGGCACCAGAGGTGAAGGACGGAGCACCACGACTCCAGGCATTACTGGGGGGAACCTGCGGGGTCACACTAGGCTGACTGACGGGGTGAGGGTCTGCAGCAGGGGGGGCTTCTACACCTTGTGTGCTCGGAATTAAAGGGGGGAAATCACAGACATCATCATGCACATTGTTATCATCAACATCAATGTCACTATCAGACTGCGCAGCGTCCACCAAAGATACTGTGCTCCCCCAAACCCCCGACCCCTCAGATACAGCGCGGTTATCCCCAGCATCAGAGCCCTGCTGGGCACCATCAGGAACTACCGGCACATGTCCACTGCCCAACTGTGGTGCTGGCATTCTGAGATTGTAGTCCCTCTGCTGAAAAATGTCCATGCTGCTGCTTGGAATCTGCTGCAGGCGGCTGTGCTGGGCATTCTGCGACTTGTTGTACCTCTACTGGAATGTGCCCTTCATGCTGCTGCTTGGAATCTGCTGCAGGCTGTTGTGCTGGGCATTCTGTGACTTGTTGTACCTCTGCTGGAATCTGCACTACATGCTTCTGCTTTGGATCTGCTGCAGGCAGTTTTGCTGGGCATTTGAGACTTGTGGTACGTCTGCTGGGTCTGTACTACAGGCTGCTGCTGGTGCGGCATTTGCCCCTTTTGGAAGCAGAAACTTGCAGGCTGCAGCACTGGCCGCACCTGCTTCTGGGGTCCACCTGGGACAATGTCTGACCTGGAACCTGCAGAGTTCTGCTTCTGTGAATTAAACAGTTCCTGGTTCCTATAAGTCTCCGCCAGGGGCCCCATCCTCTCTAGGACGCAGTCCATGTCCCTCACCACTTTTGCCAGCAATACACCCAGTGTGTTCAGAGTCTCATCATAAAAATCATGACTCCCGGGATTAATAGCCTTTAGCTTATAGCAAGTGTCTATCTGCATCTGTAGTGAGTCTTTCTGCTGCTGCAACTCACCGAACTTCTTGACCAGTCCTGGGATCTCCTCTGCGAGCTGAAGCTCAGGTGCACGTGGCGTCTCCTCCTGGGATCCTGCATTCAGCGATGTCCCCGGCTGCTTGAACCCAGACGTCTCCTTAATTTTCACCACCGCTGGTTTCATGGCTCCAGGCTCCACAGCACTTTTACTGCTGCCACCTGACTGCGACCGTGTGCGTCCTGACCGCGCCATACTGCCATGCTGCTGTAAGTTCTCCTGGATGGTTTGTCTTTCCAAAGACGTCCGTCTCTGCCTGGGAGCAGGAGAGGTGATCTGCACAGCTGGGGCTGATCTCACCTGTGCACCCGGCAGGAGCTGCTTGCTGACTGGGGAGTTACCTGACTTCACATTGTGCTGTAACCCATCGCTGACCGACACTTTTCCTTCTTGCTTCTTTGCTGGACTTGGAGAAGGTTTTCCTCCCAAAACTTTACTGACGGCTTTTTCCTCTTTCACAGAACTGCTGCAGCTTTGGCTCGCTGCATTCACTGCTCTGACAGTGGCTCTGGGATTAACATTCCCATTAGGAGAGGCCTGGGAGGCTTGTCCCAGTGTAGGCCGGGAAGCCTGGGCCTTGCCTGGGGAGCTTCCCCGCCCAGGGTGGCCCCTCCCTGGGCTTGCTCCAGACATCAGGAGAGCTACAAACACACAACCTCTCAGCTAGGAGGCAGTATTATAGTAGTTATATTCTTGTACATAGGGGCAGTATTATAGTAGTTATATTCTTGTACATAGGGGCAGTATTATAGTAGTTATATTCTTGTACATAGGGGCAGTATTATAGTAGTTACATTCTTGTACATAGGAGCAGTATTATAGTAGTTATATTCTTGTACATAGGAGCAGTATTATAGTAGTTATATTCTTGTACATAGGAGCAGTATTATAGTAGTTATATTATTGTACATAGGAGCAGTATTATAGTAGTTATATTCTTGTACATAGGGGCAGTATTATAGTAGTTATATTCTTGTACATAGGAGCAGTATTATAGTAGTTATATTCTTGTACATAGGGGCAGTATTATAGTAGTTATATTCTTGTACATAGGGCAGTATTATAGTAGTTATATTCTTGTACATAGGGCAGTATTATAGTAGTTATATTCTTGTACATAGGAGCAGTATTATATTTATATTTTGTACATAGGAGCATATTAAGTGTTTATTTTGTACATAGGAGTATTTAGTAGTTATATTTTGTACATAGGGCAGTATTATAGTATTAATTCTTGTATAGGGCATTTAGTATATAATTTATAGGGGCATTATATAGTATTATATTCTTGTACATAGGGCAGTATTATAGTAGTTATATTCTTTAATAGTATTATATATTATTTTGTACATAGGGGCAGTATTTATATTATTTGTACGAAAGGTATATTATTATATTTATAGTGAATATTTAAGTAGTTATATTTTGTACATAGGATAGTATATAGATATATTCTTGTATAGGGGCATATTATAGTTATTTATTACTAGGAGAGTTTATAGTAGTTATTTAGTACATAGGAGCAGTATTAGTAGTAATATTTGTACAAGGAGCAGTATTATAGTTATTTAATGCTGTATAGGCAGATTATATTTATTGTAATAGGTATTTATATAGAGTTTATATTTCTTGTACATAGGGCAGTATTTAGTAGTTATATTCTTGTACATAGAGATATTATAGTAGTTATTTCTGTACATAGGAGCATATTATATTATATATTCTTTACATAGGGGGTATTATATATTTATATTTACATAGGCAGTATTAATGTTATATTCTTGTACATGGAGTATTATAGTAGTTTATTTCTGTACAAGGAGTATTAAGTATTATATCTTGTACATAGGGCGTATTATATAGTTATATTTTGTACTTGGACATAATAGTTAATTCTTGTACATAGGATAGTATTATAATTCGATGGCATATTATAGTTATTTTTATAGGGGCATATTATAGAGTATATTCTTGTAATGGAGATTATAGTATTAATTCTTGTAATGGGCAGTATTATAGTAGTTAATTCTTGTAATAGGGGAGTATTTAGTAGTTATTTCTTATTAGGGGCAGTATAAGTAGTTATATTCTTGACTAGGGCATATTATAGATTAATTCTTAAGGCAGTATTATAGTAGTTATTTCTTGTAATAGGGAGTATATAGGTTATATTCTTGTTTGGGCAGTATTATAGTTTTTTTTACATGGAGATTATAGTTATATTCTTGTATATAGGGCAGTATTATAGTTATTTCTGACATGAGCAGTATTATAGTATTTTAATAGGGAGTATATATATATATCTTATATAGGATTTATGTTATATTTTGTAATGGACATATGTAGTTATATTCTTGTATATAGGCATATTAAGTAGTTATATTCTTACATAGGCAGTATTATAGTATTTATTTTGATAAAGATTATATTGTATATGGCAGTATTATTAGTTAATTTTATAGTACAGTATTTGTAGATATCTTAATAGGTATATTTTGTAATTATTATTATAGTAGTTATATTGTATTGTCAGGGCATATTATAGTATTATATTTTGTACATAGGAGCAGTATTTAGTAGTTATTTTTGTACTGACGATAGAGTAGTTATATTTTTATAGGCAGTTTATATAGGGTCATTTATAGGGTTATATTTTAATATGATTTAATAGGAGTTATAGTATTATATCTTAAGGGAGTATTATAGTTTATTCTTGTACAAGGGCAGTTTATATAGTTATATTCTTGTACATAGGAGTTTATAGTATTATTATCTGAATATAGAGTATTTGTATGTTATTTGTAATAGAGTCTATTAGTAGTTATATATTAACATGTATAGTTTATATTCTTGTATAGGCAGTATTTAGTTTATTTGTAATAAGGATTTATAGTTATTTTATTCATAGGGCAGTATTATATATTTATTTTACATAGGAGTATTTAAGTTTATATTTTGTACATAGGGCAGTATTATAGTTTTTGTAATAGGCGTATTATAGAGTTTTTTATAGAGTTAGTATTTTCTTGTACATAGGGCAGTTTATCTCATGGCGTTTAGATTTCTTCATAGACAGTATATGTTATTTGTACTGGCATAGTTTTTGTAAGCATTAAGTTATATTCTTGACTAGGCAGTATAGTAGTTATTCTTGTACATAGGGCAGTATTATAGTAGTTATATTCTTGTACATAGGGCAGTATTATAGTAGTTATATTCTTGTACATAGGAGCATTATATTATTTGTTAGCATATATATTTCTTGTACATAGGGCAGTATTATGTAGTTATATTCTTGTACATAGGAGCAGTATTATAGTAGTTATATTCTTGTACATAGGAGCAGTATTATAGTAGTTTATTCTTGTACATAGGGGCAGTATTATAGTAGTTATATTCTTGTACATAGGGCAGTATATAGTAGTTATATTCTTGTACATAGGGGCAGTATTATAGTAGTTATATTCTTGTACATAGGGAGAGAGTAATTGTAATAGTATTAGTGTTTATTCTTGTACATAGGGCAGTATTATAGTAGTTATATTCTTGTCATAGGGCAGTATTATATAGTTATATTCTTGTACATAGGGCAGTATTATAGTAGTTATATTCTTGTACATAGGGCGTATTATAGTAGTTTTATTCTTGTACATAGGGGCAGTATTATAGTAGTATATTTGTACATAGGGCAGTTTATAGTAGTTATTTTGACATAGGACAGTATTATAGTAGTTATATTCTTGTAATAGGGCAGTATTATAGTAGTTATATTCTGTACTAGGGGCAGTATATAGTAGTTATATTCTTGTACATGGGGCAGATTATAGTAGTTATATTCTTGTAATAGGCAGTATTTAGTAGTTATATTCTTGTAATAGGAGCAGTATTATGTATTATATTCTTGTACATAGGGGATTAATATGTAGTTATATTCTTGTACATAGGGCAGATTATAGTAGTTATATCTTGAATAGGGCATTTATATAGTTATATTCTTGTATAGGGCAGTATTATAGTAGTTATATTCTTGTACATAGGGCGTTTATAGTAGTTATTCTTGTACATAGGGCAGTATTATAGTAGTTATATTCTTGTAATAGGGCAGTATTATAGTTATATTCTTGTACATAGGGGCAGTATTATAGTAGTTATATTCTTGTACATAGGAGCAGTATTATAGTAGTTATATTCTTGTACATAGGAGCAGTATTATAGTAGTTATATTCTTGTATATAGGAGCAGTATTATAGTAGTTATATTCTTGTACATAGGGGCAGTATTATAGTAGTTATATTCTTGTATATAGGAGCAGTATTATATTAGTTATATTCTTGTACATAGGAGCAGTATTATAGTAGTTATATTCTTGTACATAGGAGCAGTATTATAGTAGTTATATTCTTGTACATAGGGGTCAGTATTATAGTAGTATTATAATAGTATATAGTAGTAGTTTAGTAAAAGTAATATATAGTAGTATATAGTATTATTTATAGACTGCTGTTGCAGTACTTACTTGTATATAGGAGTTATTATAGATTTGTATGTGTGTGTGATATATATATATATCTCAGGCTGTTAGAGAATGTATTTGTGTAAGTGATTTTCCTATAATTGGCCCTGCGGACCCCGTTGTCGGGCTGAGGAGTGGGCTCTTACTTGCAGGGATTGTGTGGGGGGTGTTAATAACTGTTAGATTCCATTTCTCTGACTTGTTGATAATTCATATAATGATTCTGTAATTCATCAGGTTACTGAATATTTATTGCGATTCTGCTTTTCCTTCCCGTGTTGAGCCGCGTGAAATACTAGTGACGTCAATCAGAGTAAAGTGCGGTCTTGTACCCGTAGATTTCGGGTCCGCTGTATCCTGGTGAGTGTAGTCCGTCCTTGGGAGAATAGGAATGATGTGTTTGTCAGTTGTTCCTGGCGGTGACAGTTCCAGTTGCCATGGAGATGAAATATATGGACAGCTACACGGATTTACTGTTGAGTTTAAATTGTTGTAAGCAATAAAGGAGGACGTGCCGTGAACGGCGTCAGATATACGGCGTCCTGCCGTGAGGGCGAGAAAATGGTGCTGGCTCCATTGTATGGACAGACAGAAAAGGGAACATGACACATTGTATCAGGGCTGCCGCGGCGTCTTCATCACCGATCCGTTGTCACCCGAGTCTGCGCTGTTCTCTGTGTAATCACTGGTGTAGATTGTATGAATATCATTAATGCTGGAGCCTCTTCTATAGGAAGCACCGACGTAATTGTAAGAACGTCATCTGGTCGATGATTGTGTGGTCTCATGTGACGCTGCCATTAGTGACCAGTAACATTGGGCCATCGGCCGCCTCATCCTCCAATTAACAAAGCCCCATGGTCCCCGGCATCAGGACGGCGTCTCGATGTCCGTCCACCTGTCTTACAGTAGTGAATGCCGATGTATCAGGTTCAGCTTCTGATCATTTACTTGTTCCAGTGTTATAATTTCAAAAATTCCTTAAGATGTGGACTGAGATGGAAATAATATGGCTGCTGCGTTCCAGTAACAGCACCCCTTCTGCATAAGGTTCTGTCTGGTACTGCAGCTCACAGCCCTTGTTTGAACACCAGATGCTGCTCATATCCTTGAGCATTTTTCCCTTAAATAGTCAGCCATCTCTTGTGACTCCTCTACAGCTTCTCCATCAGTTTGTGTTGATGCTGACGGGATGTTGTTGCTGTTTTCTATTGTTGTTCCTGTTGCAGTTGTTGCTTTTCTTGTGCTGCTTTTGGTGCTAATGTTGTTGCCATCGTATCTCTCCGTGTGGTTGCTGCTTTTTTCTTGTATTTATCTTTGATGTTGTTGTTTTGGCTGTTATTGCTGCTGGTGCAGTTGCTGTTGTTGTTCTTGTTGCTTTTGTTGTCATTGCTGCTTTGAAGTTGCTAATGTTGTGCTATATATTACTCTTTATTTTCACAGCTGTTGGTCATGTAGTGGTTGGTATTGTTATAGCTCATGTGTTTGTAACTTGTCAATATTGATGTTTTTGCGCCGGTGGATGTGTTTTTTTTTTTTCTTTTTCGCTGTTCCTGTTGTTGCTCATGTGCCTGTTGCTGCTGATCATCTTGCTTTTGTGGTTGTTCCTGTTTTTGTCACTGCTGTTGCTCCACGTGTATATTTCTCTTTTTGCTGCTAATGTTGCTGTTGCTCATGCAGTTTTTACTGTTGTCATTGTTGCGGATATCATTGTTTCTGTTGTTACTCTGGCGGTTGTTCCTTTTTATTGTTGTTGTTGCTGTTGTCACTGTTGCTCATGCTTCTATTGCTGTTGTTGCTGATATTACTTTTGCTCTAGTGGTTGCTGCTGTGGTTGTTGCGCCTGTGTTTGTTATACTTTTTAGTGTCACTGTTATTCCTCTATTGTTCCTGTAATTGTTGCTCTTGCAGTTTTTACTGCTGTTATTGTTGCTGTTATCATTGTTCCTGTTGTTGCTCTTTTGATGCTGTTGTCTGTGCTGATGTTTTTGCTGCTTTTGTGGGGGTTGTTCCTGTTATTGTCCCTGCTGTTGCTCATGCGGTTTTTGCTTTTGTCCTTGTTGGTGATATCATTGCTCCTGCTGTTGTTCTTGTTCTTCTTGTTTTGTGTTATGAAATTCGGTCTCGGCTGAATCTATAAATTGTAAAACCCTATATCTTTGTGAATTACCTTACACTCTTGGGTTCTATGACATCTTCATTATGCCTGAAGTGGTAATTAGAACTCAAAGCCTTTTAGAGTCACAAGACACAATCTATGTAGGAAGAGCAAGAGGCCAAAAAAATATCAAAAATCTCAATTATTTATTCAGAAGTCTGCAGCCTCTTCCTAGGAGAATGGGAGAAGTCATTCATCTCTCAGTTATCAGGTGATAAGAAAACTCCCCAAACCTCTGCGTCCACCTCAGCAGCATCTCCTCATCTCAGGACTAATCCATCTAGGAAGCTAATGAGCCTGAATGTCTGGTCCTGGCACCAGAAAGCTCACATTGCAGGCTGCCCTATTCTATTAACCTTCTCTGCTTCCTTCTCTGGACTATATTTGGAATTCTAAAGTAAGATTTAGTGTTGGAGACAGAACTGTTGCATTGCGACTCCAACAAGTCAATTGTAATGCGGAAGAGAGAAGCTGAGAAACGAAAATGTTTTCTGAGGTTTAGGAGGAGAATCGGAAGTTGTCAGATCATCCACAAGGGAGCGCAATGTTCTGGATGGACGCCATCTTCACAGAGCTCATTGTAATGATATTCTTAGAAATATTACATCTGAAAGTTTGATAATCCGGAACATCTATCCAGCACAAAAATGTTATATGTGAAGACCAAGTAGAGACAACCTAGAAGGAAAGTTGTTCATGTTCTTCCTAAAAGCAGAGGCGTGCGTGGAGGACAAGGGCAAATATTCAAACTGTCCCCTATCATGGTACTGGGCTTCATCACCAAAGGCCGAGGAGCTTGGAGTTGTCTCCCCACCACAGGCTTTCCGTGACCTTCGGGCCAATCCCATTTCCTTGCTTTGTTAACCTATCCTGTGAACAGGTCAGTCCTGGGCCCCATGTCCTCAAGCGCCCAAATAGGCTCATTTATTGTTTTATGGTTCTATGGCTCTGATAATAGGTAACAATCCAGGACCCGGACAGATTAGATCATGATTCTATGGCTCTGATAATTAGTAACAGTCCAGGACCCGGACAGATTAGATTATGATTCTATGGCTTGATAATAGTAACAATCCAGGACCCGGACAGATTAGATTATGATTCTATGGCTCTGATAATAGTAAACATCCAGGACCCGGACAGATTAGATTATGATTCTATGGCTCTGATAATATGTAACAATCCAGGACCCGGACAGATTAGATTATGATTCTATGGCTCTGATAATATGTAACAATCCAGGACCTGACAGATTAGATTATGATTCTATGGCTCTGATAATATGTAACAGTCCAGGACCCGGACAGATTAGATTATGGGCTCTGATAATATGTAACATCCAGGACCCGGACAGATTAGATTATGATTCTATGGCTCTGATAATATGTAACAAGTCCAGGACCTGAACAGATTAGATTATGATTCTATGGCTCTGATAAATGTAACAATCCAGGATCTGGACAGATTAGATTATGATTCTATGGCTCTGATAATATGTAACATCCAGACGACAGATTAGATTATGTTCTAGGCTCTGATAATATGTAACATCCAGGACCGGACAGATTAGATTATGTTCTAGGCTTGATAATATGTAACAATCCAGACCGACAGATTAGATTATGATCTATGGCTCGATAATATGTAACATCCAGGACCACAGATGATTATGATTTATGCTCTGATAATATGTAAAATCAGGACCGACAGATTAGATTATGATTCTATGCTCTGATAATATGTAACATCAGGACCGAAGATTAGTTTGATTCTATGGCTCTGATAATATGTAACATCCAGGACCGACAGATAGATTATGATTCTATGCTCTGATAATATGTAACATCAGGACCGGACAGATTAGATTATGATTCTATGGCTTGATAATATGTAACAATCCGGACCGGAAGATTAGTTATGATCTAGGCTCTGATAATTTAACAATCCAGGACCGGACAGATAGATTATGATTCTATGGCTTGATAATATGTACAGCCAGGACGGACATTAGTTAGCTTATTAATGACAGTAATTTGTAGCTCTGATATGTACATCAGACGGACGATAATTGTTACTGATATTAATCGGACGCATATTATTAGTGATTAGCGAGATTGATTATGATTCTATGGCTTGATAATATGTAACATCAGGACGACAGATTAGATTGATTCTTGGTCTGATAATATGTAACATCGGACCGACAGATTAATTATGATTCATGGCTCTGTATATGTCATCAGGACCGACGATAGATTGATTACTATAATTGAACATCCAGGACCGAAGTAGTATGATTTATGGCTTATAATATGTAACATCCAGGACGACAGATTAGATATGATTCTATGCTTGATAATATGTAACATCCAGACCGAAGATTAGATTTGTATGCTTGAATATGTAACATCAGGCCGGACAATTAGTTATGATTCTAGGCTTGATATATTAACATCAGGACCGGAGATAGATTATGTTCTAGTTGATATATTAACATCAGACCGACAGTATTATATTATGATTCTAGGTTGCTTGATAATATGTAATCAGACCGACAGATTGATTATGATTCTATGGCTCTGATAATATGTAACAGTCAGACGAGTAATTAGATTAGCTTGAAAATGTAACATCCAGGACCGACAGATTAGATTTGTCTAGTCTGTATGTACATCCAGGCGACAGATATATGATTAGCTGTAATATAACATCAGCGAGATAGATGTCTATGCTTATATGAATCGGACCGCATTAATATGATTCTAGGCTCTGTAATTGTAACATCAGCCGAGATTAATTTGTTGTTATATTAATCGACGAGTGTATGATTTATGGCTGATAATATGTAAATCGCGGACGATTAGTTAGATTCTAGCTTGTAATATGAACCGGACGAAGTTAGTATGATTGCTGATATGTAACATCGGACCGAGTTAATTATGTTAGCTGATAGTACATCAGACCGTAGATTGATTCTTGGCTCTGATAATGTAACTCAGACGACAGATTGTATGATTTGGCTGATAATATTACATCAACGGAGATTATGATTTATGGCTTGATTTTACTCGCCGTTAATTGTCATGCCTGAATAGACATCGGACCGAAGATTAGATAGTTTGCTGATATTGTAACGACCGATTATGATTCTATGGCTCTGATAATATGGTAACAATCCAGGACCGGACAGATTAGATTATGATTCTATGGCTCTGATAATATGTAACAATCCAGGACCGGACAGATTAGATTATGATTCTATGGCTCTGATAATATGTAACAATCCAGGACCCGACAGATTAGATTATGATTCTATGGCTCTGATAATATGTAACAATCCAGGACCCGGACAGATTAGATTATGATTCTATGGCTCTGATAATATGTAACAATCCAGGACCCGGACAGATTAGATTATGATTCTATGGCTCTGATAATATGTAACAATCCGGACCCGGACAGATTAGATTATGATTCTATGGCTCTGATAATATGTAACAATCCAGGACCCGGACAGATTAGATTATGATTCTATGGCTCTGATAATATGTAACAATCCCGGACCCGGACAGATTAGATTATGATTCTATGGCTCTGATAATATGTAACAATCCAGGACCCGGACAGATTAGATTATGATTCTATGGCTCTGATAATATGTAACAATCCAGGACCGGACAGATTAGATTATGATTCTATGGCTCTGATAATATGTAACAGTCCAGGACCCGACAGATTAGATTATGATTCTATGGCTCTGATAAAGTGTAACAATCCAGGATCCGGACAGATTAGATTATGATTCTATGGCTCTGATAATATGTAACAATCCAGGACCCGGACAGATTAGATTATGATTCTATGGCTCTGATAATATGTAACATCCAGGACCGGACAGATTAGATTATGATTCTATTGGCTCTGATAATATGTAACAATCCAGGATCCCGGACAGATTAGATTATGATTCTATGGCTCTGATAATATGTAACATCCAGGACCGGACAGATTAGATTATGATTCTATGGCTCTGATAATATGTAACAGTCCAGGACCCGGACAGATTAGATTATGATTTCTATGGCTCTGATAATATGTAACAATCCAGCCGGACAGATTAGATTATGATCTATGGCTCTGATAATATGTAACAATCCAGGACCCGGACAGATTAGATTATGATTCTATGGCTCTGATAATATGTAACAATCCAGGACCGGACAGATTAGATTATGATTCTATGGCTCTGATAATAGTAACAGTCCAGGACCCGGACAGATTAGATTATGATTCTAGGCTCTGATAATATGTAACAATCCAGGACCCGGACAGATTAGATTATGATTCTATGGCTCTGATAATATGTAACAATCCAGGACCCGGACAGATTAGATTATGATTCTATGGCTCTGATAATATGTAACATCCAGGACCCGGACAGATTAGATTATGATTCTATGGCTCTGATAATATGTAACAATCCAGGACCCGGACAGATTAGATTATGTTCTATGGCTCTGTAATATGTAACAATCCAGGACCCGGACAGATTAGATTATGATTCTATGGCTCTGATAATATGTAACAATCCAGGACCCGGACAGATTAGATTATGATTCTATGGCTCTGATAATATGTAACAATCCAGGACCCAGATAGATTAAACTTTAGGTTATACCAGCAGCGACTTTCACTTCCGGCTACAATAACACCCGATGGGGGCGGAACGTGTTGTGACTTGTTTTTTATCCATCATGATAAAACCAGAATGAAATATCTGGTGAAAAGCCAAGATGTGACCGGACACGACACACTGCTCATTATGGAGGCTCATAGAATATGGGGCCGGCAGTGGATTTCCTCATTAGAGTCTGGTCTGCAAAATTATTTTCTCAACGATCCAGAACTTTTGTCTCCTTATATTTACGACGTATAAAAAGGTCAAAGAGATTAACGTCGAATTGAAGATCAGAATAGGAGATGAATACGTCGGTGGATCGCGATTAGTGATGGGGATACATGACAGAAGTGTCAGCGAGCCAATATGGAATGAAGAGCGGCAGGAGGAAGTGATTTAGGAGCGGCTGATGGAAGAGGGCAGTGAGGAAGACTCCGAGACCATAGATCCTGAAGGAATCAATGAGGATTTAATTCTTCACTGCTGGAGATGCAGGACGGATGCCGGTGCCGTCTGCGCTCTACGACGTGTGGGACGAAGAACAACCACAAATGAGCAAAGCAAAAAAGTAACAGTATAAAAACAGCAACAGCAGTATCATCATCCGCAGACCACAACCTTAATATAGCACAGGATGCGCTGCCCTGTAATTAGAGGACGCCCAGCAGCGTCTCCGAGAAGCGCAACCTGCTCCTACGATGGCGTCCATCTGCCGGCACTCCCTGCGAGACGCCTTCTCCTGCTCGCACCATCTCTTCCCTGGCATCAGCCATTGTCGTTTATACTGGCTATGTGCACTTTAGGATTGTTTTAACTCTTTCTCTTGACACTTCAATACCGATGAGGTCGGTCACAAAACAATAGATTTGGTGGCGGCGACGACCTGTTTTGATTTTTGTTGCATTTCACCTAAACCTTCTACTCCTTATTCCTTCATCTCGTATCATCAGTCAGTGAGCTCCTCTTCTTTTTTACCATGTCTCATTTTCATTGCGTCTCCTCGTCCCTTATAATTTCTCTTGTCTCTAGGAGCCGCCACTGTCGGTATAATGACAGCCAAAGCTTCCCCACAGAAATAAGGCTGAGGCAGGATACATACATCCAGGGGTCCGCACCCCCATGGGTATTCTTACATCAGGCGCTCCCGCCACGCTGTCACATCCCGCTCTATCTCTCCACCCCGAGGCCATTGATCTGTGACTGCACATCTGCTGTTCTGTGATGGCTGCTCACCTGGAGGCCTGGTCTTCATACTATGAGGAGAAGGCACCAGGTAGTCAGACAGTCGCGAGCCCTCATCATGGGTCCGCGAACCACAGGTTGGCGATCCCTGTCAGACATACGATTCATTGCACACAGGGAGGGTCACAAAGTAACTTTTTCAGAAACTCTATGAAAGTTTCCTCCATTTCTTGGGATTTGCTCTGGATCCATCTTTCATGTCTGCCCCTGGCGTCCGTGCAGCGCCTGCTGCAGGGTTAACGATCCATCCTCCATTGATTTTACAAGTCCTGCCATATATCTGTCGCAGTTTATTCCTTGGTCGGTGTCCAGCTCTATTAATATTTATTTTCTCTCTGATCGCACCGCGCTAAACACCGACGATTCCTTTTGATTTTTGCACAGGACACAATGTTCTTCAAAGCCGAGCGTCAGATCACTTTTTGCTCCCAATATTCCCTCTTTGATATCCTCTCTGCTGCCAGCGGCGCAGGATTCATGTTTGTTGTACTTCGCCATGACGGGAGAAGACGACCCGAGGCGCAGAACCGATAGCACAAGTGACATTTACAAACACCTTCATTGTTCGGCTTAATGAAATCTAGACTCTCCAATTTCCAGGACAAGCTATCATTTTTCTGAATTGTAGCAGTCACTTTCTGTGTGAACGAGAAGAAGACAGAATAATAAAATGAGGGAAAAAATGTAACTTTATCCATCAGCCTCAAAAGTGAAGAGAATTAGTTAGAAATTCCTCCAAATATTCTGCATTGTCCGTGCGTCTCGTGTGATCGGAGTCTCGTGTGGAAAATCAAGGACTCGAATCTAATTGTCGTACTGGACGTACCCTGCCCCCGCCTGCACCCCCAGTCTGGGGACCCCGCATCACTGCACCCCGGAAGGATCACTCTCAGCCGGCAGAGTGGGAGTCACTGGAGAGAGACACGTGTGCTCAGGTCCTCCGGGCGGCCGAGCTGGAGGCTTCTCGTGGTTGGACCCTTCACACTGACATATTGTCCATCCACACCGTGTGTCTCTCCCATTAGACCCCTGTATATGCACTGGGCGGATGGGGGGCTTATCGGCTTGTTTGGCTGGTGGACTCATTCCCATATACTAATATGCTACGTTTCCTCCAGTGTCTGACTCCGAGTACACAGGCAATCTGCTCGGATTATGTGTCTTTCTGGTGTTTCCTCATTTTTGGCTATTTTTGTATCAATGTAACACAGCATTTTTATTTATTTTTACACAAAAACTGATTTTATTTTTATTTTCCATGCATTTTTTAGGCTCCCCATAGAAGCCTATAGGGAAGGAATGTACCCCTGAAAAAATGCACCAAAAAATGCATAATTGAGTGCATGGTGACCAGGGGTTTTCATGAAATCACATCCACTTTGCTTGAACTGTTAAATGCAGTAGAATTTCTGTGCAAAAATAAAAAAAGGCAGAAAAAAATAATTAGCATTTGGGTTATGTGGGAAGCGTCCGTCTGTAACTCTGGGCCCCGTTATGTGCACTGGGTGAATGGGGAGCATCATGGCTTCTTTAGCTGATAATCGACCATAGACTCTGCCTCTGAGTTATTTGTGCTTGGTCGGGTGCCTGGGATGTCATTGGTGTAGGTGGAGTGCCTTTGTTCGGCCATGTTGATAGGGCATTCAATCTTTGGACAAAGGTTGTACAGTGAGTGGGTGGGCAGCCGGTTGACTTTTCCTGGCAGAGCCAGGGACATTGTGACGTTTCCCACCACACGTCACTAGATGGTCCACTTCTGGGTCCCACCGTATGCATTAGGTAGAGGGGGGGCCACTTCTCCAGCCATGCGGGCTATTCCTGGGGCCGTGGGCACACTAGTCTGGGGCAGTGGGCACACTAGTCCTGGGGCCGTGGGCGGCTATTCCGGGGCTGTGGGTGGGCTAGTCCTGGGGCCGTGGGCTGGCTAGTCCCGTGGCCGTGGGCGGCTATTCCCGGGGCCGTGTGCGGGCTAGTCCTGGGGCCGTGGGCGGGGTAGTTCCAGGGCCGTAGGTGGGCTAGTCCTGGGGCCATGGGTGGGCTAGTCCGGCCATGGGTGGCTATTCCCGGGCCGTGGGTGGGCTATTCCTGGGCCGTGGCGGGCTGCCTGTGATGCACTTACACCTGCACTAAATGACTCATTGTAACAAATATAAATGACTGTACACTATATTCCAGGTGCTGCATTTCCACATCCCTTGATTTTCTGTCCTTCCTTGCCCCGGTCAGTACAATTACTACGTTATGAGTCACTATAGAACGACACAACGTATCAGATCTGTGAGTGATGGTGTTAGGATTTCAAGGGTGACTTCTTTAAAAGCCATAACTATTAATTCCTGGGGAAAATTGAGATGAACACATTTTGCATCAGAACTCGCCTTCTTTAAGGGTCTGAGGATCGAAGGGGCAGGCGGCGGCGTCATTGTCTGTCTGAGGATGGAAGGGGCTGGCGGCAGTGTCATTGTCGGTCTGAGGATGGAAGGGGCAGGCGGCGTCATTGTCGGTCTGGGGATGGAAGGGGCTGGCGGCAGCGTCATTGTCGGTCTGAGGATGGAAGGGGCCGGCGGCAGCGTCATTCTCAGTCTGAGGATGGAAGGGGCCGGCGGCAGCGTCATCGTCAGAGCTGGAAATATCTATCAATTTAGGAAATAAACGTTTCCGGTTCTCGTTTTCTCCCCATGTGATGGGAGTCTCTGGGTCACCCTGTTGCCTCAGCGTCAGTGAGAGGCTGAGCGAGGCCTCCATATTTGTAGTGGTGCCGGTGTGATAAGGAGCGTTATCCATTTCTCTACTTATCTCATTGTCTATTTATAGCCGGCGACAGAATTAATACATTCAGGAACGTTGTGAGATTTTCTCAGCGCTCGGGATCTGCTGCTGAGAATGCTACAAAGTGGCCGGGAGCGGGCGGCGAGGCTCACATTGGGAGTCTGGACCCCGTACAGCAAGAATGGAGACCCCCTGATCAGCAGCAGACCAGGGGTGTGCAGAAGGACGAGCCAGAGGTTTATTAATCAGGATTATACAATGCATTACACAAGAGGGATGACAATATGTCATGGTGGCAGCTCCGAATCCTCTTATCAGAGGTGACAAGTGAGAAAACATGAGCACGATAGCAAGGACCATGCAAACGGTCACATTAGAGGGGTCCCCCATCATGAAAAATCCCTTTTTGTAACGACTGACCACAAATTCCCTCCGTAATCAGTTGTGTCCTGCAAATTAATTTACAGCAAATGTTTAACTTTCCTGCAGCGCCAACACAGGGTAAATGATGCATTACACCATGTATCCACCAATGGGCTGTCTGCGTAATGCGCGGATGTGCTGGATCCTCCCGAGCAAGAGACGCGCCTTATATCAAAGGGTTAAAGGGTTTGTCCACTCCTGAACAACCCCACAGAAAATAAGTACAGCGGCGCCGTCCCAGCAATGTCAGCGCTGCTATTCCCGGCGGATGACGTGACATCGTTGTGACGTGATCGCTGCAACCTTTACTATTTCATCGGCTCTGATGGAGCATTGATGAGCTGCAGCCGATCAGGAGCCACTGAATGTCTGCAGCGGTCACATGACACGGCAATGAATAGCAGCCAGCTCCTGCATTGTTGGATCGGCCACCGCAGCGGTGGGAGAAAGTACTGTTATTATGGGGTCCTGATGTGACTGTGCTGGAGTTGTCCAGCAGTCGGCAGCCCTTATTATGGCGCCTGATGGAGCCGGACGCTCGGCTTTCCGGCCGTCCGGTGCAGTCACCTGTATGTGGATGGAATGATCAGCGCAGATTTTCCGTAAGTTTCCCATGAATTCCTGCACGATCTGCGTTTTTCGTGCTTTGCGTGCAGGTTTTGCTGCCGATTTGCTGTGGATTTCATCCTGATCGCTAAAAACTGATAGATGTAGGAAAACCATTGACAAGCGGCAGATTTCATATCTGAACCTCGCGTCCTCTTGTAGCATCTCGCCCGCGCTGCGGCTCCTTTAAGGCTTCTTTACTTGTTGTGGAATTGCAGTAAATCCGCGTCGTCTAAGAGATTTCTAGAATTGACTCAAAACAGCAACATTTCTGTTACCAGTTTGTAAAATCGCAGTAAGATGATGCGGTTTCCAGAGATTCTGCAACGTTCGGCCTCAGACATCACTACCAGTCCCTCGTGCACATCCATGGCCTAAAAATGGCAAAAAGCAAAGCTGAGGAGGATCGTTGTGAGGGCCGCGCGGTGAAGGACACAGATGACTGGATTAAGGCGTGGAGCAATAGGAGTCCACATCTCACAGGATACCCCTCGTGCTACTCTCTGAATATTTGCTTTCCGCCATTTTCTGGATGTGGAGTTTGTCCGTGCCGAGTCCCGGTGCCTCTCGGCATGAGGATGTGCCGCGACTCCATTCCAGGGACGTCCAGAGAGGAGTTGTGCCTATGGCTTTATATACCGTAATAAGGTGAAGGAGGCACCGATCGATGTTATTGGGGAGACATGAGGCGTTCCATTCAATGTAAATCCAATTTATCTCCATTTTTTTACAAATCCGCTGGATCCTTCAAATTTGAACAATTTGTGATTTGATTCGGTCAAAAAGCCGCTGCCATTTTACACATTTCACAAGAGTTCATGAACCAAAAAAGGCTCACATGACCTCACGTGCAGCCAGGAAGGCTTCCCCATAATGCGTTGCAGCAGCTGTCACATGACATAGCGCAACCAATCAAGATCAGCTATCAGAGCCTGTATAAAAGCTGAGGCAGGGAACGCAGCAGCGTCTTATAGTGAATGAATATATTTATAGTGAGAGGATGTCACGACTCACAGATTAGTAATAGAGATAAGATACTGGGGCACTGTGCAGATGGTGTGTGATAATCCGCTCCCATCCTTATCATGTGGGCACTTGGACATTACTATGGTTGTGTTAGAGATTGAGGGGGGTTGGGTACAGTTCCAAGAGACCCCAGAGTGTTACACTCCTGTTTTCTGCATGTCTGTGATTTTCAGTGAATCAATTCAATAGAAATCCAATGTTTTGGGAAAGATTCGCTGAAGCTTAGGAGCTAGAGTTACACAGTATTCTCCCTCTCCGGCGTTCTGATCTCCAGCACGTCATAACCCCGCGCCATCCTATTGGAGCGCCGCTTCTCTTTTGTATTTTTTGGCTTCTACCTTTATACTGTATTCAGTGATGGGATTTCTTAGCAGTTGATATTTTTTCTCTTTTTTGTCCTCCTTCCATTTCTTGCCATTCTTGACCCGTGAACTGTTCAGCTTTCCTTTCTGTGTTGTGTAATGGCCGTCTCCAGCGACCTGAATCCTTTTGTTTCTTGCCCAGACATTGTTATTTTAGATACCGGTGAAGTTCTCGCTCTTCTCTTCTTTTCCTCCGTGACCTCCTGATTTCTTTTGTTCAATTACAACTTTCTACTGGTAATTGGCATCAATCAATTCCGGACTTTCTGGAGACTTCTCTCTGCCTAATAGAATCTCTGTTAAGTCTCAGCTATTCAGGCCACATGTGATTAATGTTCCTCCGCAGCGTACACCCCCAAGGTATGATTCATCCGTCTTGTCCTCCGCAGTGCCATTCCAATCTTATCCATCAGTGTGTACAGTAATACGATGACCACTGTTCTCATGGTTTCCGGCTGTGTACTCACAAATGCCCGACAATGGAAAATGGAACAATACTAGTTAAAAATATATCATGGATGTCTTTTCCCCAGAGATGTCCTAGTGCTGGACACTTAGAGAAAACCTCCAATCTGCGCTAACGTTCCCTGATGAAGACCCCTCTAGGGTCCCCTGATGAATGGACTGAAAAGTGTAGAATACAATTGTATCAACGCAGAGATTTTTTGCTTTCATTCCTAATAGTCCTTGTATCTGTCTGGAAACAGACGTCAGGCTCCACTAGCTTACATTATTTCTGACTCAGAGCAAGTCCTGTTTAAGAAAGTATCAAAAAATGGTTACACTGTAGAGAGTTCTGTAACAATGCAGGGAGCTCAGAGGACCCAGACCAAGGGCAGAGGTTTCATTTCTGACCCAAACTTCTATCCATCCAGCTGCGATTTCCATCTTGCCAGTACTGGACCTTTTGGAGAAATTGATGCCACCGTTGGGTGCAGAAACTGATTTACTTGGACCCTTGGAGGAGCAATGATTCTGTGCCCACTCCTCCCTTGGTTCCACCAGAGTAGACCATGTTCTATAGATTGCTTTGTCCACCCAAGCTCTATGGACTGCGGCATCTGCTAGGGGTTTTCAGGATGTCGGTGCCACCTGGTTGTATTAGTGGACCATTTTACTTAGCACATGTGGACCCCAGTGAGATGATCTTGGCTGACCGATGTTGAAATGGATTCCTATTGAAAAAGTCTTTACGCTCCTGTTTTAAATTCTGTTTATTTCATTGATGTGAGGATGAAGTCTCTTCACATTCTTCACAAAGTCGTTCACCTCTCTGGCAGAAATATAAGTCGGGCACGGTGGCAGCTGGATGTATCTTTATAATGGTGCTTGAAAGTTAATAATGTTTTGCAGCAAGAGACAGAATAGCGGTGTGCAATATCCTGCACCTCATCCAACTGACAGCTGTCATAAAACAGCGGAGGAGCCAGTTATTACCATCATTAATTCAAAGGTTACAGAATACGAGTTCGCATAGAAAAGTTATTTAGCCAGAATTCCAACTCAAGGACAACCTGTAACTTCAGAACTTTCTGAGGAAAACAGGATCAGCAATTGTGCAGAACATCACCTTACCCGGAGCTTACACCGGCGGTGACGATGTGTTTCCAGAATGGTAGTAATGACCTGGTCCTGTCTCATCGGTGTCTGACGTGTCTAAAAATGTCCTACTTGAAGTTACAGCATGTAAACTGTAATAATAATGAAGGATCATGACCTTCCGGGCAAGTGTGGCGTCCTAGCTGCACCACACCATGGAAGGCTTAGGGCGGAGACCTCTACTGTAAAGGACTCCGTAAGGTTGAAGGACCTATAACGTTAGTCTGCAGCCATCTGAACATTCACTGTTCTGCTTTGTGGCTTCTGAGAAAAGCAATTTTATGCCATTTTTGTGCCTAAAATTCTCCATTTGATGTGCGATTTAGATGATGGAACGCTAAATGTTCCACGGTGGAGATTAGCAGGACAGTATCGCTCTACTGGCATGAGATGGACCACATCCTTTTAGTGTCTTAGCCATAGTAAAACGACATTGCACAATTTCTGGTTTTCCGAAATCTTGGAAAAATAATTCTGAATGTGCTAAATGTAAAAATGGGGATAAAGATTTTGAAGGGGGCTTCATGATGGCAACAACGCCGAGCTGTGACTTCAGTATGAAATCTGCATCAAGCCTTAGGGATTCAGGCTCCATGTCCTTCCTCAGGCTCCAGAGGTAAGACATGACACCATGAGCAGGGGCTGTAGAGAAGGGCTGATTCCATGGAAGGATCTGAAAATAGAGATGAGCGAATTGATTCCCAGGCCGGTCAGTGGACATGGGCTTGTCCTACCTGCTGGAGTCTTATCTAATTTGCAGGTTCATTACAACTTCATAATTGTGGTGTGATGCACGCATGAGGTTGGGTCAGACCTACCAATCAGAAGCACCAGGGATGCCGGCGGCTAGGAGGAGGCCTGACAGGCTCCCAATCGGCAGCCATGGACTACTGACAGGGTCCCTAGACCAGGGTCCTGAAAATCGATTCACTCAACTGTAACGGAAGAGAGAATCCTTGAGATATCAGCAATTAAGTGATGTTGTAAAGAGAGGGGCATGGAGATGAGGACAGAAAGCACTGGCACCTCTGACCTCACTAGAAGATCTCTTGGTCTTGTCTGGAGGAGGTTTCGGTACGATTTTATGCCTACTGTTGAGTTTTGGTTCTTCAGTGAGATCGTAGCCGTTATAGGTCTAACAAAGGTCTGGATACATGAATATTGTAATGCATTCTTGGCTTTACACAATTAGATGTTTTATTGGATCTCTTTTGGTTGCCATGTCCTTGTGGCGTGCTGAGAATACCGTCAAACAGAACCTTGAGAAAAATAAGAGGCTCAGAAATTGTGAAGCCTTCAGGATGCCGGGCCGCGCATTGTACGGAGGTAAAAGCTTCGGAGCTTCCAAGATACGAGCTCTGAAAATTGCTTAAGTATCTAAATAGCCCAGAGAAAATGTATCCACCGAGCCGCGCGTTGGTTGTAAGCGTATTAATGTCAGTGCATATATATAGCGCCGGACTGTATGTAATTTGGTTTTCATATTTCTGTCTGCTCCTCAGCATTATAAATGTGTCCTCAGAGCTACTGGTGTCACTTGCAATCTGTCTCAACAAAATGCCTCATTTGCACCACGGTTCCCAGATCATCTCCAGACATCCCTGCTCTCCCCTCACTAACCTTCAAGCTCTCGCCTGTCTTTCCTCACTTGCGTCATTCCTCCATTGGCTTGGATGTGTTTGCAGAATATCCATAATACCGATTCGTGGATCTTGTAAGTGCAGATCGGTTCCGGCTTTTATTGTGCAGACGTTAAACTTGCATGAAATGTTTACAGATCTAAATAATATCAAAGCCGAAGAGCAGGAGCGAAGATTGTGAGCCTTTGTGGAACGGCTGCACGTCCGTCTCCTTTTCTTTGATGTGAATTGCGGTGGCTCGGCGCAGCTGGACCGGTTCTAGATAATTTATCTGTTACAGACATTACTGCTTCTGAGAGCTGATAAATAAAGCAATTAGCCTTCTCTGAAGAAAACACAGGGATTTATAAGGCTGGTGACAATCTGCCCTCCGCGTGGCACTTTCCTTACATGTTCTGCTCCTTTACAAGTGATTTTCCTAAATGGCTATTAAATGCGGTTCCTTTATGCTCCTCGGAAGAAGCAGCCCTGACAATATCTGGAGGAGTTTAGAGAAGGCGCCTTGTGGGGCATAAACCAGCTCAGGTCTCAGGACTCGGCCTCCAGAACTCCAAGACCTACATTGGGCTGAAAGGTTCTTCATTTGATGGCGGCATACACACTAATTACACCCTGGAATGGACGCTGTTTTTCTCTCATATTTGGCCTCCATAACTGACCTCACGCACATTCACTAATCTCCGTGTTTAGGGAATCTCCATTCTGTCCTCCTAATATACAAGGCAGGATTCTGTGACGTTTCATTCTTGTTGCGTAGTCCTCATACCCGATATCCTGTGCTATATCATGGCATGTTATCTGCTCCTACACCAAGAATGGTGATGCGTTGGCAGGACGGTGAAGCTGGTCCAGGTTTGCTCATGATAGATGGTAACTGCTCCTTATTTCTGGGGACAATGCCAGGTTTTACAGCAAAGCTCAGTCCTGTTCTCACCAAGTACCCTTAATCTCCAAGGATGGTGTTAACTTTCAGAATCGTATACAAGACTATCGCGCATGCTGACTCTATGCCTGGGTTTAGTATGGACGATTCTTTGGATTCGTCCTCCACAATTCACTAGTCTTAATCTTCTTGGGTGGTATCAGATTTTAGAGGCTTCGTCCTAGTCTCAGTACTAGGCATGAGACAACTTTTTTGTTATATTCGCATTGAATAACGTTTTAAGGTTCAGGACAATTCTGTTTTCAGTTACCATAACGATATTTAATAACCGCCTGTTTACTAAGTACCCTAATGTCCAGGGGTGATTTCAGAACAGAGATGTTTAGTCGCTTTTCTCACTGCTGTGTCGTTAATACTGGAGTGACATAAGAACTAAATTCCCTTATTGACTAGATACAATCAGGTTTAATAATGAACCTTAGTTCTATATTCAGGTGCCAGCAGTTAGTTCATAACTTGCATCTTCACTAAATACCCTTATTCTCCAGGGGTGTTGTTAAGATTTTCAGTCTGAGATTGCTGATTAGATAATGCTGAGAAGCAGCGTGATGAAATCATAGAATTGATAATCTGACGAGGTATCGATGGCAATGATAAATCAGTAATAAGTGCAGCCGTCTCCTCTATGTTTTAGCGTTGCTGAATGAAATCTATGAGCTCAGTGAGTTCCGCTTGGGACAAGGTCAGAAGCAGCGTGAGCTGGGAGCGAGCGTCAGTAATGCCTTCAATCTCATGTTTGGGATGTATTCGCCCTCTGATCGGAGCAAGTCATGTTTCTGATAATTAAATGCTCTAAAACATTGGATTTCTGCAAATAGTTTACATTTACGTGGATTACACCGCGAGCCCTGGATTCTGTCCGTGGGAAGCGCGCAGCTTCCGCCGCTGATTGTGGTTTTAAGCCGTCATTGTTTCATACAATCTCTCCAGCTTTTCTAATCTGTGGTTTTATTTTTAACCATTTGTTCACACACTGTGATTTTTTGCTGCAGCAGTAAGATGTTGTCGGCGTCGTTACTTGTCAGTATCCACAGCACCCGGCCTTTCCTCGTCATCGCATGCGCAATTAGAAAAGATTATTTTATTTTAACTCTTCAGAAACCCAAAGGTTAACGGGAGGATTGGGAGCGGGGCGAATGCCGCTAATGAATTTCAGTCTGTAATCAAAGCCTGAATATACATATTCAAGAGACTCCTTCCAAAATTATCAGCATTTATCATCTGCAGTCCTATCTGCCGACAACTCCAGAGGTGACATTATCTCCCAGCTGTTTACTCCATGTCGTTCATTCACGAGTCCTCAGCCCCCGTTTAACAAAATCGTAATCGGTTATGAATTACGAAGGGGATTAAGTAATCTGGGACCGAACAGTTATATAATCTGCAAAGATGAAATCAAAATAAAATGCAAAAATAGAGACTTTCAATACAATGTAAATAAATGCGAAAATAATAAAGATAAATATTTACCTAAAGTCAAAAGAGATTTCAGGTCAGTTTTGTGCCACGGACATTACGCCGGGCTCCTTACTGCTAGGAACAGCTAGGTATTCCATTCCCTGCAGCGCCACCACAGGACACATGAAGTATTGCAGAGTCCTCCGCTTCTCCGTGGGTCGCCCGTGTATTTCAGGACAGGGCTGGTTCTCCATAACAAGAGACATTCGTTGTAACCGATCTCCATTCTGAACAAGAGCTGAAGATCCAAAACCAAAGATCTCCCTCTAAGAACTCAGAATTTCAGGGTGTTCAAAATGAGATTTCTATTCTGAAAACCCTCCAGACCAGAGGCCGTCTCCTGGACGTGGCCGGTGGGATCATTGCGGCTTGTACGTCGCAGCTGGAGTAGTTGGACGCCTTTGAGGTTTCCGGGTCAATAACGGAGATGGGCTGGAAAGCAGTCAGCCGTCCAATGGATAATTCATCTGACGTCCCCAATGTCTGATGATGGCCATAAATCCAGAGCACAAAGTTCTCAAGATTACCCAGAGAGGAAACCAGGACAGGAGGAAGGATGTGGACTTTCTGCAAAATAGATGACGCAAATGCAAATCTGGAGAAGACTGATCGTGTAGATTCTCCTGTAAAGGGATCCAATGGAAGAAAGAAAAAACTCACACAAAGGGTTAACGGGCGACAATTGTGTGTAGACGGATCCACAAGTAATGATGCCGTGACATAAAAACAGCCGTAATTCGCCTCCGGGCTGCAAATGACTTCTCAGGATTCCTTCAGACGCACTTCCAGGAGAACCTCGCGGGAAACGCATGTGTCAGTAGGTAAATTTACGGAGGTGTCGCCTTTGTCATAATTCTTCCATGATTTTGAGAAATGAGCAGATGGCGATCCATTTGTCTTACATGTCAGGCTCCATTTTGTGCACTTAAGCTATTGGGATCAGTAAGCGGCTGGGACGATGCCACCGACTGAAAGCAAGTTCTTGTGTCGCGGAGTAGACGGCTCTTGTGGATAGAGTTCGGCCAGAGAAGAGCTCATTAGTCAAACTGGCTGTAAATGACACCAGAGATTAGTGCCCACCGGGAAAAAGTGTCCGTCCTGGCCCCGCACCAAACTGTGAGCGAAGAACGGGAGTATTCCTCCTACCCCAGAGCCGCCTGCACATCGCTATATACAGTGTACTGTTACGTGTAGTGCACCATATATCAGCCACCTGCACATCGCTATATACAGCGTCCTGTGCGCTGCTACGTGTAGTGCACCGTATATCAGCCGCCTGCACATCCTTATATACAGCGTCCTGTGCACTGCTACATGTAGTGCACTGTGCACCGTAGATCAGCCGCCTGCACATCGCTACATACAGCATCCTGTGCAGTGTTACGTGTAGTGCACTGTGCACCGTAGATAAGCCGCCTGCACATCGCTACATACAGCATCCTGTGCAGTGTTAAGTGTAGTGCACTGTGCACCGTAATCAGCCACCTGCACATCGCTATATACAGCGTCCTGTGCGCTGTACGTGTAGTGCACCGTATATCAGCCGCCTGCACATCCTTATATACAGCGTCCTGTGCACTGTACATGTAGTGCACTGTGCACCGTAGATCAGCCGCCTGCACATCGCTACATACAGCATCCTGTGCACTGTTATGTGTAGTGCACTGTGCACCGTAGATAGCCGCCTGCACATCCTTATATACAGCATCCTGTGCAGTGTTACGTGTAGTGCACTGTGCACCGTAGATCAGCCGCCTGCACATCGCTACATACAGCATCCTGTGCACTGTTATGTGTAGTGCACTGTGCACCGTAGATCAGCCGCCTGCACATCCTTATATACAGCGTCCTGTGCACTGTTACATGTAGTGCACCGTAGATCAGCCGCCTGCACATCGCTACATGCAGCATCCTGTGCAGTGTTACGTGTAGTGCACCGTAGATCAGCCGCCTGCACATCCTTATATACAGCGTCCTGTGCACTGTTACGTGTAGTGCACTGTGCACCGTAGATGAGCCGCCTGCACATCCTTATATACAGCGTCCTGTGCACTGCTACATGTAGTGCACTGTGCACCGTAGATCAGCCGCCTGCACATCGCTACATGCAGCATCCTGTGCACTGTTATGTGTAGTGCACTGTGCACCGTAGATCAGCCGCCTGCACATCCTTATATACAGCGTCCTGTGCACTGTTACATGTAGTGCACCGTAGATCAGCCGCCTGCACATCGCTACATGCAGCATCCTGTGCAGTGTTACATGTAGTGCACCGTAGATCAGCCGCCTGCACATCCTTATATACAGCGTCCTGTGCACTGTTACGTGTAGTGCACTGTGCACCGTAGATCAGCCGCCTGCACATCCTTATATACAGCGTCCTGTGCACTGTTACATGTAGTGCACCGTAGATCAGCCGCCTGCACATCGCTACATGCAGCATCCTGTGCAGTGTTACGTGTAGTGCACCGTAGATCAGCCGCCTGCACATCGCTACATGCAGCGTCCTGTGCAGTGTTACGTGTAGTGCACCGTAGATCAGCCGCCTGCACATCGCTACATGCAGCGTCCTGTGCACTGTTACGTGTAGTGCACTGTGCACCGTAGATCAGCCGCCTGCACATCGCTACATACAGCGTCCTGTGCACTGTTACGTGTAGTGCACTGTGCACCGTAGATCAGCCGCCTGCACATCGCTACATGCAGCGTCCTGTGTCTATATCTTGTGTACAGATATAAGATCCGGGGACGTCGCTCCGGTTTTGGTAACTGCGGCTTTGTCTTTTTTTTTCTATAATGTAAAAAAATTAAAACAATTTTTAGAAATAGTATTGATGAAATGAAAATGTCATTTTTTGGCGACGTCCAGCTGAATAAATCAAATGGTTTCTGCCTGTCCAGTAGTTTTACTGGCACCGTCCTCTAGAAATGATTACTGCATTACCGAATGCCAAAAAGCCACTACTGCAGATATTCTCCATAAAGCAGAGACGCCCGGAGCCGGCCGACCGGCAAGAAATAGCAAAACGCCAGCCTGCGGATGAAATATTCATCATTAATGTTCCCCAAGAAGAATTCATGATTAATAGAAAAACTGAGTCACAAGAGTTTATCTATTATCTATCTATCTACCTATCTATTATCTATCTATCTATTATCTACCTATCTATTATCTATCTGTTATCTATCTATTATCTATCTATCTATCTATTATCTATCTATTATCTGTCTATCATCTATCTCTATTATCTATCGATCTGTCTATATATCAATCATCTATCTATTATCTATCGATCTAATATCTATCTATTATCTATATATATATTATCTATCTATCTGTTATCTATTTATTATTTCTCTATTATCTATTATCTATCTTTCATCTATCTATTATCTATCATCTGTCTATTATCTATCATTTATCTTTCATCTATCTATTATCTATCTTTCATCTCTCCATTATCTATCTATCTATTTCTTATTTCTGTTATCTATTATCTATCATCTATCTATTTAATATCTATCTATTATATATCTATTATCTCTCTATTATCTATCTATTATCTATATATATATATTATCTATCTATCTGTTATCTTTATTATTTCTCTATTATCTATCATCTCTCTATTATCTATCCATCTATTAGCTATCTATCTACAGTCATGGCCAAAAGTTTTGAGAATGACACGAATATTATATTTTCACATGATCTGCTGCCCTCTGGTTTTTATGTGTGTTTGACAGATGTTTTTATCACAGACAGAAATATAATAATTGTAAACATATGAGTAATAAAAGCTTATATTGACAGTTAGAATGAGTTAATGCAGCAAGTCAATATTTGCAGTGTTGACCTTCTTCTTCAGGACCTCTGCAATTCTCCCTGGCATGCTCTCAATCAACTTCTGGACCAAATCCTGACTGATAGCAGTCCATTCTTGCACAATCAATGCTTTCATTTTGTCAGAATTTTTAGGTTTTTGTTTGTCCACCCGTCTCTTGATGATTGACCACAAGTTATCAATGGGATTAAGATCTGGGGAGTTTCCAGGCCATGGACCCAAAATCTCTATGTTTTGTTCCCTGAGCCATTTAGTTATCACCTTTGCTTTATGGCAAGGTGCTCCATCATGCTGGAAAAGGCATTGTTGATCGCCAAACTGCTCTTGGAGGGTTGGGAGAAGTTGCTCTTGGAGGACATTCTGGTACCATTCTTTATTCATGGCTGTGTTTTTAGGCAAGACTGTGAGAGAGCCGATTCCCTTGGCTGAGAAGCAACCCCACACATGAATGGTTTCAGGATGCTTAACAGTTGGCATGAGACAAGACAGGTGGTAGCGCTCACCTTGTCTTCTCCGAATGAGACGTTTTCCTGATGTCCAAACAATCGAAAAGGGGATTCATCAGAGAAAATAACTTTACCCCAGTCCTCAGCAGTCCACTGCCTGTACCTTTTGCAGAATATCAGTCTGTCCATGATGTGTTTTCTGGAGAGAAGTGGCTTCTTTACTGCCCTCCTTGAGACCAGGCCTTGCTCCAAGAGTCTCCACCTCACAGTGCGTGCAGATGCACTCACACCTGCCTGCTGCCATTCCTGAGCAAGCTCTGCACTGCTGGTAGCCCGATCCCGCAGCTGAAACACTTTTAAGAGACGGTCCTGGCGCTTGCTGGTCTTTCTTGGGCGCCCTGGAGCCTTTTTGGCAACAATGGAACCGCTCTCCTTGAAGTTCTTGATGATGCTATAGATTGTTGACTGAGGTGCAATCTTTCTAGCTGCGATACTCTTCCCTGTTAGGCCATTTTTGTGCATTGCAATGATGACTGCATGTGTTTCTTTAGAGATAACCATGGTTAACAGAAGAGAAACAATGATGCCAAGCACCAGCCTCCTTTTAAAGTGTCCAGTGGTGTCATTCTTACTTAATCATGACAGATTGATCTCCAGCCATGTCCTCATCAACACCCACACCTGTGTTAATGGAGCAATCACTGAAAAGAGGTTAGCTGGTCCTTTTAAGGCAGGGCTGCAATGATGTTGAAATGTGTTTTGGGGGATAAAGTTCATTTTCTAGCCAAATATTGACTTTGCAAGTAATTGCTGTTAAGCTGATCACTCTTTATAACATTCTGGAGTATATGCAAATTGCCATTAGAAAAAGTGAAGCAGTAGACTTTGTAAAAATTAATATTTGTGTCATTCTCAAAACTTTTGTCCATGACTGTATTATCTATCTATTATCTATCATCTGTCTATTATCTATCATTTATCTATCTTTCATCTCTCCATTATCTATGTATCCATCATTATCTATCTATTATCTATTTCTTATTTCTGTTATCTATTATCTATCTTTCATCTATCTATTATCTATCATCTATTATCTATCATTTATCTATCTTTCATCTCTCCATTATCTATGTATCCATCATTATCTCTCACTTCTAGCAATTCCTTCTCTCTTTTCATCTGATACAATACACAGTTTGGAAGTTAGCGATTCCCTTTGTATATGATGCATTGTAAATATGAGGTTATTTATTATTTCCCTACCATGAGTGATACTTCTACTACTAATAATTAGAATCCTCTTCATCCGGAGGAGGGGGAATAATATCCCGGTTCTTGGTGTGAACATCAAACACAATGACGCGGTTCACACTGATGAGTCTTTTTGTGTCACGCAGAGCCGGATATTCGCAGTAAATGTTTGATACTTGTAGTCAGCTGCTTATTATTCATAAATTCCATTACCAATGTTCGGCCTGCACCCTGGTGACATATTTGCATTTTATTTCCTTCTCTTTTTCTGACTCCTGATTTGCGGAGAGATGAATGTATCCACTTCCTCCCTATTCTGTCGCTTAATGTTTGGGGGAAGATTTCAAGCTCAGAATAAGATATTTTAGCAGATTTCCCCAGGGCAATCAATTTACTTTTAATTTGTCTGGAATGAGACTCTTTTGTGTCATAATGAGGAAAGGAAATAAAACTTTGAAACATTTCGGATTTTCTGTGATATTTTTAATTCCTTTATTGCTGAATGAAATCGTAGAAAAGAATTGGGAGATTTTGTTGCTTTTTCAGTAACTGATGGAATATTTTGAGCAGTTACGTAACTCAATCAATATGTTAGAAATCCCTCTTTTAGAAGTGCAGTGAGGAGTTAGTAAAGTTCTACATTCCTGGCTGCCATCAATTTACCTAGATACTGTGATGTCTCTCATACACAGACATGAGGGACTCATGTTCACAAGCAGTAGTATGGAGGAGATTATACAACATTACTGAGCACAGTGCCTGTGAATCCAGAACTGGTGTGAGATAAAACACTTACAAGAACACATCAGCATGGAGGACATTATACAGCAGTTTACTAGAAACATCAGCATATCAGACATTTTACAGCAGTACTGAGCAGTATAGCTGTGAATTCAGCTATGGAGTAAGATAAACAGTGGCAAGAAAGCATCAGAATATACTACACTATACTGCAGTACTGAGCAGTGTAACTGATTCCAACAATAGGGTGAGATAAAACACTTACTAGAAATCACCCGCACTTTCTCTGTGTGAGTTTATTTACCTGTCTCTTTTTCTCATTCCTCTTCCTTTTCTCCGATTTGTGGATTTCAATCGGCAGCTATAATCTGCTGAGTGGAGGATGTGGAGAATTATAAGAAGTGGCTCATGAGTGGAGAAAGAAGCAGATTTATCTGATCATATATATTACAGACTTTCTTATACTCATTTGCACTATTGATTTATGGAAAGTTTGTTGACATATCGGTGGCCATGGAAGTTCACATGTGGTGGGGCTGCAGTATACTCTGGCGCGTCCTGTCTGGCTGCACCTCAGCTTTGTGAGCATGTCGCTATCAGTAATGACTAGTAAATGTTCACTTTGGGTAATTATTGGTTTGGTTATGGTTATTATTCTCGCCAGCCTGGACAGATGTCCTAGATCCCATCATAGATGTAATTCTGCTGGGCAATATGATATATTAACAATATGTAGAAGCCCAAATGTCATCAGAGTAAATTGCTTTTAAAACCTGATTTTACCACCAAATCGCTTTGGGCTTTTACCTGATGTTAAATATTTGGCAGAAGAAGAACTTGACTTGTTTTAATTTCTATATGTTCAATGCTTCATTTCTTCATAGGATTCAATGCTTTCAGAGGGGCCTGTCAGTGGAATTTCCCCTCATCTCACTGAAAAACTTGCTCGGCCATTATGATCCTATGGTCTTCCAGTGTACACGGAGACATGAGAGGTTCCAGCTCCTCATTCTATGTAAAAAACGTTCAGAAGTAGCAGCAGGATGAAGGATATTATACAGCTATCTTGAGCAGTGTAGCTGCGAATCCAGCTTTGAAATGGTATATAAATCTTACTATGAGCATTAGTAAGGAGGATGTTATAGAGAAATTTATACAGAAGAGCTGCATAGTACAGCTGTGAATTCAGCTATCAGGTGAGATAAAACATTTACTATAAAGCAGCAGCCAGCATGGAATACATTTTATAGCAGTACTGAGAAGTGTTGCTGTGAATCCTGCTCTGGGGGTGGAACAAAAGTTACTTGAAGCAGCAGAAAAGAGGATATTAGACAGAAGTTCTGAGTAGCACAGCAGTGGGTGAGATGAAACAATAATAGAAATCATTGGCAGCATTGGGAATGTGAAACTGCAGTATTGAGTAGTTTAGCTGTGAATCCAACTCTGTGGGAAGATAAAACTCCTATAAGAGAGCATAGCAATATTAAGGATGTTAAAGAACAATACTGAGCAGTATAACTGTGAATCCAGCTCTATGGGAAGGTAAAACTCCTATAAGAGAGCATAGCAATATTAAGGAGGTTAAAGAACACTACTGAGCAGTATAACTGTGAATCCAGCTCTATGGGAAGGTAAAACTCCTATAAGAGAGCATAGCAATATTAAGGAGGTTAAAGAACACTACTGAGCAGTATAACTGTGAATCCAGCTCTATGGGAAGATAAAACTCCTATAAGAGAGCATAGCAATATTAAGGATGTTAAAGAACAATACTGATCATTAGAACTGTGAATCCAGCCCCATGGGAAGATAAAACTCCTATAAGAGAGCATAGCAATATTAAGGATGTTAAAGAACAATACTGAGCAGTATAACTGTGAGTCCAGCTCTATGGGAAGATAAAACTCCTATAAGAGAGCATAGCAATATTAAGGATGTTAAAGAACAATACTGAGCAGTATAACTGTGAATCCAGCTCTATGGGAAGATAAAACTCCTATAAGAGAGCATAGCAATATTAAGGATGTTAAAGAACAATACTGAGCAGTATAACTGTGAATCCAGCTCTATGGGAAGATAAAACTCCTATAAGAGAGCATAGCAATATTAAGGATGTTAAAGAACAATACTGAGCAGTATAACTGTGAATCCAGCTCTATGGGAAGATAAAACTCCTATAAGAGAGCATAGCAATATTAAGGATGTTAAAGAACAATACTGAGCAGTATAACTGTGAATACAGCTGTATGGGAAGATAAAACCTACATTCACATTTGTATTGTGGCCTCTAATTATGATTCTTTGGGCCTGTTTCTCTTAATTACCCTTGGGCCCTGCATATGTAGTCTACCCCTAGATTTACATTGAAGCTAGGCGTTTTGTCCCCACTGAACTCTTCGTTCCACAATTGTCCTCGAGGTTTCATATGATAAGACAAATCTCTCTTGGAGAATCATAATGATATCTCTCTTTAAGCCACAGTATAATCCATTCCTCACTATTTCCTGAGGCTGTTACACTAAAAATAGTCCCATGATTAAGCGGGGAGAAAAGAAAATCAATGGGCGCCGATAAATATATATTTTTGTACAAAGATCATATTTAGTTAATGGTTATTGTTCTCTCTGCAATAAATCATGTCTGCGGTGGAGATCAACCATGACCATTGTTGTAAATGGCGGCGGATGTTACTTTGTATCGGCGCTGACCTTAAACAAAAAAAGGTAGTAAAAATATATGTGTCAAGGTAGAAAAGTACCCGAGAAGCAGAAGCCGCATTGATCTTCATTTGACCTAAACCACGTTTGTCCTCGTGAACAAAGCGTCCTCAGAGCTGACATTTTACCCTATTCATACGCATGACGCCCTCGCCGGGGTACTTGTGTCCTTTCTGGTGTGCGTGTTACTTTTCTGGTCTCCATACAGGGAGGGATTACATGTGAGCTGAGCGAACCTCCATTATGGGAACGGTAACCGATTTGGTTAATTGAGTCCGTCTGGAGAATCCTAATGCCATTTCCACATCAGACTGGAGAAACACAAAGCCCAGGAAACCTTCCCCTCGCTGCTTTATGCTCCTCTACACAGACCAAAATAAATTCCGCCTTCCAACCCAGTTTAAGTGAAAGCGCAGTTGACTGAGATCTCTGAAGACTTTGCTGGAATGTGAGATGTGTTAGAAAAAGGAGAGAAAGGGAAAAATACATAATTGTAAGAATAGATTTGTGGGATGATGTCTGAAAAAGGCATGAAATCAACAGCGACAATCTGGAGAGCTGCTCTTCCTCTCTCTCTGAATGATACCTATAAAGTATAATATTGCAATCATCAGGCTGCCATTAAATGGAAACTAATATCCATGCAGTGAAGTGAAGTCTGTTTGCTGCATTTTTTTTTCTTATTTTCTGCAGAAATTTATCCACCCAAGCTCCAGGGAACGGTATCTGCATAGGCGTTCCGATATTCTGAGTCTTTGCCAGTAATGAAGGAGCCCTGTGCGGGATAATATACTGGTTTCACTTACTCTGACCTCAAATCTGTATTTTTTTTTTTAAAGAGTTTGATGCAAAACATGTGTACAGAAAACCTGAAACTGCACCTCGTCCCGTGACATCACATGTAACAGCGCAGGGTGGCGGGCTATGAAGAGTGGCGGGCTATGAAGAGTGGCGGGCTATGAAGAGTGGCGGCCCTATAAAGAGCGGCCGCCCTATGAAGAGCGGCGGGCTATGAAGAGCGGCGGGCTATGAAGAGTGGCGGGCTATAAAGAGCGGCGGCCCTATGAAGAGTGGTGGCCCTATGAAGAGTGGCGGGCTATGAAGAGTGGCGGGCTATGAAGAGTGGGGGGCTATGAAGAGTGGCGGGCTATGAAGAGTGGCGGCCCTATAAAGAGCGGCCGCCCTATGAAGAGCGGCGGGCTATGAAGAGCGGCGGGCTATGAAGAGTGGCGGGCTATAAAGAGCGGCGGCCCTATGAAGAGTGGTGGCCCTATGAAGAGTGGCGGGCTATGAAGAGTGGCGGGCTACGAAGAGTGGCGGGCTATGAAGAGTGGCGGGCTACGAAGAGTGGCGGGCTATGAAGAGTGGCGAGCTATGAAGAGTGGCGGGCTATGAAGAGCGGCAGCCATATGAAGAGCAACAGCCCTATGAAGAGCGGCGGCCCTATGAAGAGCGACGGCCATATGAAGAGCGACAGCCCTATGAAGAGTGTGGCCGCCCTATGAAGAGCAGTGGTCCTATAAAGCGCAGTGGCGCTATGAAGAGCGGCAGCCCTTTGAAGAGTGGTGGCCCATGAAGAGCGGTGACCCTTGAAGAGCGGTGGCCCATGAAGAGCAGAGGCCCTATGAAGAGCGGTGGCCCATGAAGAGCAGAAGCCCTATGAAGAGCGGTGGTCCTATGAAGAGCAGTGGGCTATAAAGAGCGGTGGCCCTATGAAGAGTGATGGCCCATGAAGAGCGGTGGTCCTATGAAGAGCTGTGGTTCTATGAAGAGCAGCGGGCTATGAAGAGCGCAGGCCCTATGAAGAGCAGAGGCCCTATGAAGAGCGGTGGTCCTATGAAGAGCGGCAGCCCTTTGAAGAGCAGTGGGCTATGGAGAGCGCAGGCCCTATGAAGAGCGGCCGTCCTAGGAAGAGCAGCGGGCTATGAAGAGTGGCCACCCTATGAAGAGCTCAGGCCCTATGAAGAGCAGTGGCCCTATGAATAGCGGCCATCCTATGAAGAGCGGTGGACTAGGTTTGTCATGGTTTTTGGGTTGGGTGGAGCAGAATGGGATTCACTCAAGGGTGGAGGTTGCAGTGGGTAAAATGTGCCCACCAGCCGAGCATTGCCAGAATATTCGATAAGTGCCCTAAATAAGAAGTCTGGCTGACGTAATTTTGATGTTGCTCACTTACCTTCCATCTCTTCCTCCCAGTCTTCCTAGTCACATGCGCACACATTGTAGCTGAGCATGCATGTGTTGTGAAGGCAGAAAGGGGACACGCTGGTGCCAGACTCCTGTGGTAATGTCTATTCACCGTGAGAACAGAAGATCAGGCATGTTTATGTTCAACATACCCAATCCTTCTTACCCCACTTGACAATGTGAGATCCATACACACAGGACAGTTGATGGGTTGGCCGGATCTTCGGACTTTGCTGTTGTGTGTATGAGGAACCTAACTTGTGCCCAAATATAATGCCCACGTTGATGTCGTGCAGAGCTTCCACCTCCAGAGTCAGGACAAACCTACAAGACTGTGCATGAAATGTATACATATCAAAAAACTGACCGGCACATCCAAACATAGATCCAGTGTGAACAGGTGCTAAACCTAGAGTCACCAACTCATATACATACAAGAAAAAAAGGTAGCACACTGTAGTGCTATAGCTTGCAAACACGAAATATGAAAATATGAAAAATATGAAAAATGAATTGCATCATTACCTTAGAAATATGAAAAATTGAGAAGTCTTAGCGCATAAGATGGCCAAATTATGTGAGCCTGATAGCCACGTCAAGGCTCTTCTCGTATATCAGGTCCTAACTAATGCCAATCCTCACTTAGAAAAGTCTGTCTGCATGGGAACCTATGAATCCTCTCTTCAGACTAAAATCTACATCTGTGTGGAGGGGTAATGAACCTGGTGTAATTAAAAAGCCTGTGACCAACAGGTGGAGTGCTCAGGTAGAAGGTAAATGAATACATATCAAAAAACTGACCGGCACATCCAAACATAGATCCAGTGTGAACAGGTGCTAAACCTAGAGTCACCAACTCATATACATACAAGAAAAAAAGGTAGCACACTGTAGCGCTATAGCTTGCAAACACGAAATATGAAAATATGAAAAATATGAAAAATGAATTGCATCATTACCTTAGAAATATGAAAAATTGAGAAGTCTTAGCGCATAAGATGGCCAAATTATGTGAGCCTGATAGCCACGTCAAGGCTCTTCTCGTATATCAGGTCCTAACTAATGCCAATCCTCACTTAGAAAAGTCTGTCTGCATGGGAACCTATGAATCCAATCTTCAGACTAAAATCTACATCTCTGTGGAGGGGTAATGAACCTGGTGTAATTAAAAAGCCTGTGACCAACAGGTGGAGTGCTCAGGTAGAAGGTAAATGAATACATATCAAAAAACTGACCGGCACATCCAAACATAGATCCAGTGTGAACAGGTGCTAAACCTAGAGTCACCAACTCATATACATAAAAGAAAAAAAGGTAGCACACTAGCGCTATAGCTTGCAAACACGAAATATGAAAATATGAAAAATATGAAAAATGAATTGCATCATTACCTTAGAAATATGAAAAATTGAGAAGTCTTAGCGCATAAGATGGCCAAATTATGTATGTGCATGAAATGTAAACGCGAGGGACGGTGACAAGCGTCCAGTCCTGTGTGTGGATGCGGCAGATTCTCCAGCGTCCGATCCCGTGTGTGGATGCGGCAGATTCTCCAGCGTCCGGTCCTGTGTGTGGATGCGGCAGATTCTCCAGCGTCCGATCCCGTGTGTGGATGCGGCAGATTCTCCAGCGTCCGGTCTCTTGTGTGGATGCGGCAGATTCTCCAGCGTCCAGTCCTGTGTGTGGATGCGGCAGATTCTCCAGCGTCCGGTCCCTTGTGTGGATGCGGCAGATTCTCCAGCGTCCGGTCCCGTGCGTGGATGCGGCAGATTCTCCAGCGTCCGGTCCCTTGTGTGGATGCGGCAGATTCTCCACCGTCTGGTCCCGTGCGTGGATGCGGCAGATTCTCCAGGGTCCGGTCCCGTGCGTGGATGCGGCAGACTCTCCAGCGTCCGGTCCCGTGCGTGGATGCGGCAGATTCTCCAGCGTCCGGTCCCGTGCGTGGATGCGGCAGATTCTCCAGCGTCCGGTCCCGTGCGTGGATGCGGCTGATTCTCCACGTCCGGTCCCGTGCGTGGATGCGGCAGATTCTCCAGCGTCCGGTCCCGTGCGTGGATGCGGTAGATTCTCCAGCGTCCGGTCCTGTGCGTGATGCGGCAGATTCTCCACGTCTGGTCCCGTGTGTGGATGCGGCAGATTCTCCAGCGTCCTGTCCCGTGTGTGGATGCGGCAGATTCTCCAGCGTCCGGTCCCGTGCGTGGATGCGGCAGATTCTCCAGCGTCCGTCCCGTGCGTGGATGCGGCAGATTCTCCAGCGTCCAGTCCCTGCGTGGATGCGGCAGATTCTCCAGCGTCCGGTCCCGTGCGTGGATGCGGCAGATTCTCCAGCGTCCGGTCCTGTGCGTGGATGCGGCAGATTCTCCAGCGTCCAGTCCGTGCGTGGATGCGGCAGATTCTCCAGCGTCCAGTCCCGTGTGTGGATGCAGTAGATTCTCCAGCGTCCGGTCCGGTTTGTGGATGCGGCAGATTCTCCACCGTCTGGTCCGGCGGATCTGAGGACCTCGGCGTGACCAGAGCACATTTCTACCAGCACAGACATTTATTGCTCGTGTCCCCCAGATCTGTCACCGCTCCTGCTCCTTTATCACCACAAATGATCAGACGTGTAGGACGTAGATTTAGCGCTGATGAGCTTCTCCGCTTTCAGCCCAAAGTGCCTTTTTTATAGACATCACCAATTCCCTGCAAGCTTCAGCCGCTCAGATTTTTTCTTTTTTGGTGCAGTGAGCGGTGTGCTGTGAATTTTTATTAGTTCGCCTCATGTGTGGTAGATAGAGGAAAAAATAGATTTAGAAGCCTCCGATAAAACCCAACGCTGGCAGTGCTTCAGAGAGATCTGCATCAGGCTGGGGTGAAGAAAAAACGTTTTTCTTAATTGAAAATTGAATTTAAATGTTTAATTGCAGAAGGAATTCTCCGGTGTCTCGGTAGAATATTCACATTACAGAGGTTGTCGGATTAGAAACATATGTGTGTGTAAGGATTAGAGCGCCGGAGCGGTTCAGGGTCCTCATCTCTTGGCCCAAGAAATGGAGAACAACTACAAAGAGCGTCTTTCTCTGGAGGAGCGATACTCACATAATCCATTGATGTGAATGGATGCAGTGTAATTCCTCACCCTCCCTGCGGAGGCACTGCAGGGAGATTAAACACTTACTGCCAAGGGCTCCCCACCGATCACAAGTGATCATTGGTGCTTCTACAGCTTTTCGTCAATGTATTCTAGCAAGTAGTGAGTGTGTTGAGCGGAGAGCCCCTTTATTGGGAAGATATGTTGTTACGAGACTTGATTGATGCATTTGTGTTTGTAGGAGCTTGTGCACAGGTATATGTGACTGTTGTGGGGTGAGACTGTCGTGTGTCACTCAGCTTCTTCCCACTGTGCATGACTTTTGTTGACCTTGTGACTGTCAGGGTTAACTCTCGAATTTTTGTAATCCATGGCATCGCTGGATACAGCTGAGATCCCCGGATATAACATCACATACATTCTGCTACAAATGCCTAGACGTGAAGCAGACGACATGATCGATACTTTATTTAATACAATATTACATAGTGTGGAATTTTACAAAATGATCCCTGGTCCATCGGAGCCATCCTCTCTATTCATCCCAGTGGTGACAGTCCTTGGGGGTCCACATTCACTGATGGCAGATTCACCCCCATTAACGGCCATAACTTAGGATTTAACATTGGTGATTATCAATTGATACAATTAACTCTAAATGTTTGTGACAAATCATTAAAGCTCCTAATTTAACGAGACTCCAATCATATTGACTATGAAATCCAATGAAGGCCAGAATCCATGAATGACGTCCCTGTCCTGAGATTTGTGGTTCTCCCAGTCGGCAAGCAGCTAAGGTTGACTGTGAGACTAATAGGAAGGGAAAGTCTACATTTTCCTTTTCTTCATTAATCTGATGTTTGTATCCGTTATTCTGTTACTTCAGAGAGTAGGAAAGCGAGTAACAAGTAATAATGGCTGAAATCTTCGCTTGTGAATTCTTAACGACATTTCCACTTTGAACTGAAGAAGAAACATAGAAATTGTAATAATATTTGAAGGGAATCGCTGGAGAAGGTGCGGGGAGGTTTCTTTTTTCCTCCACTTCTCGCTCCCTTTTAGTTTGGTCATACTAATTATGTCTGTCTTGTTTTCTTTCTATAATCCCCTTTCAGACCGAACACAAAGCTGATTCTGAAATCTTTTCTAAAGCAGTTTTTCTAGTACAATCAGCAAGCTGTGCAAACACGCCGAGGCCGGGCGGAAAGCGGGATCGTTCCGAGAAAAAAACAAATTCAAAAACAAATAGAGACAAAATAAAACCCGAAGTCTCTCCGATATCTTTATTTTTATTATAATTATTACCGATTTGTTTCTAGAAGTGTCTAATATCACAATATTACTCTGCGATCACTAAATTAGATATTTCTATCAACAAAATGTGTAATGATTGAGCTGGTATAAAAGACGTCCTGCAGCACCGTGCACCACAATGAGAGGCGCGCGCCTCGGAACGTTTGGTGCCTCTTTGTCCCTGCAACAGAAAATGAGATCTGTCAGCCATAAGCCTTTAACGATGAGTCCACCAGTTCTCTGGAGCGAGGGCTGCAGGCGTCTTACTGAGCCCCAATGACGCTTCAAATGAGTAAGAAAAAATAATAAAATTGCAGCGGGTGATAAATACAGCGCAATGTTTGTAGAACTAAAAGGGGTTACAAATTGTAAAAAAAAAAAGTCAAATTCCAGTGATGGTTTCTCCGTAGTGGTTTGTGCTCCCGGCCGTCGTCCGTGGACTGGATTCATTATTGCTTTTGCACGTTGTGATTGTCTAATTTTTCATAATTTTAAGGCTTATTTTTATTTTATGCCGAATTCTTTTTTTTTTAAATCGCGCTTATTTTGTATTCTGTTTTCTACTTATTTGTCTTCTTTTCCCTGTTCGCCGTTGTTGGCCTGGGGTTTCGCAGTCCAGATGTTTGCAGCAAAATTGTCGTGCAAAGGGCCCCAGTGTCCCCATCCAGTGACGTTAGAATCGTTAGTCGTGTGCATCCGCAACTTTGTGCTCTAAATGAGGCAAAAAGGATAAAAGACAGAAATAAAGAGCATTCTCGAGTTTGGACTCGCCTGCGCCTTTTTGAAGAATTTGGTGCAAAAATCAGCAATGACTGTAAGGGAACAAAGACAGAACTGCCTTTCACCACGAGAGGCGCCGTGGAGTGATTTGGTCATTGTGCTCCCTAGATGTGACATGTCATGGTTTTTGGCTCAAGCCCGTCGGTATGTTATGGGTTGTATGTTGTGGTGCAATATGGCACCATGTAGGTTTGAAGGGCTACCGAATGGGGCTATCAAATGCCTATTGGGATTCCACAAAAAAAACATTGTGACCTGTCATATGTGAATTATACGTTTGTAATACGGAGCGACACGACCCGCCATATAGCGTAAACACAGAATGGTCACAACCCACAGTAAAGAGCAGCTCGGTGCATGGGACTGCTGTGACAATCGGGCATGTCATGTACAGCCCAGGATTATGTGTGATGGAGGGCCCCGATGTGAGCCGGATGCCACCTCCGCCATCAGGTGTGCCCCGATGTGAGCCGGACGCCACCTCCGCCATCAGGTGTGCCCCGACGTGAGCCAGACACCACCTCCACCATCAGGTGTGCCCCGATGTGAGCCGGACGCCACCTCTGCCATCAGGTGTGCCCCGATGTGAGCTGGACGCCACCTCCGCCATCAGGTGTGCCCCGATGTGAGCCGGACGCCACCTCCGCCATCAGATGTGAGCCGGACACCACCTCTGCCATCAGGTGTGCCCCGATGTGAGCCGGACGCCACCTCCGCCGTCAGGTGTGCCCCAATGTGAGCCGGACACCACCTCCGCCATCAGGTGTTCCCCGATGTGAGCCGGACGCCACCTCCGCCATCAGGTGTGCCCCGATGTGAGCCGGACGCCACCTCCGCCATCAGATGTGCCCCAATGTGAGCCGGACACCACCTCTGCCATCAGGTGTGCCCCGATGTGAGCCGGACGCCACCTCCGCCATCAGGTGTGCCCCGATGTAAGCCGGACGCCACCTCCGCCGTCAGATGTGCCCCAATGTGAGCCGGACACCACCTCTGCCATCAGGTGTGCCCCAATGTGAGCCGAACGCCACCTCCGCCGTCAGGTGTGCCCCAATGTGAGCCGGACACCACCTCCGCCATCAGGTGTGCCCCAATGTGAGCCGGACACCACCTCTGCCATCAGGTGTGCCCCGATGTGAGCCAGACACCACCTCCACCATCAGGTGTGCCCCGATGTGAGCCGAACGCCACCTCCGCCATCAGGTGTGCCCGATGTGAGCCGGACGCCACCTCCGCCATCAGGTGTGCCCCGATGTGAGCCGGACGCCACCTCTGCCATCAGGTGTGCCCCGATGTGAGCCAGACACCACCTCTGCCATCAGGTGTGCCCCGATGCCGTCCTGCACCTGCTCCCCACTAACAACGTGCTGGACTGACGTTTCCCATTTCCTAGAAGTGCGGCTACCTGACTACAGAGTATTTATCGTCTTACTGTACAAGAAGCCATACGTCATATTCAAGAGGCTTAATAAGATTGCAGCAGCTGTCTGTTGTCTGAAGCCATGGCTCAGCTTCCTTGTCTGAATCAATGCTGGAAGTGCTGTGTATAAATCTGTCTTGTTAGCCGCCGTAAAGCAGAGCGGCGTCCGGCCTCCGCTAAACCCGGGACTTTTCTCATTCTCGCCATTGTTTTGTATGGAAGGTAGAAGGGGATTGTCCGGTAATCCGCACCAGGCAGACGATGGTAATTTACTCCCCTGATATCAATTACTAAATTCTATTTTATGTCTTTTATTTTTCTACATTTTTGTTTATTTTTATTCTCTTTAATTATTTTACTTTATATCATTTTTTTATTTTCTCGTAAATATTAAATATTTTCCCTAAAATAATAAATATAAAAGTGAACAATGAAACTTTTATTATTGTGGCATCGACAGGAGAGATTGTTACTAGTTTCTATATTGTGGCTTCTGTAAACTCCTTTCTGTTCTGAGACCTCCACATTACTGGCCTCCCCCATCCTGGTCCTCCGGGGGTCTCTGTTGTGTCCACACTCAGTCCTGCCCTATATGTCCCCTTATTTCTATGGCTGTATAGGAATGTGTCTCCAGACGCCGCGCGGCCAATCGCTTATATTATGTCTTATATTTACCGAAGGATTCTACAAAAGTACAAACGAGTCGCTCACCACCTTGTGCCGTCATTTTACAAATATAACTTCAATATTGATCGCTCCGTGCTTATTTACATTCTCTAAAGGCCAAAAAGTCCAATATCAGAATATTATTTATTGTATTTAATGTCACAAATCAATAGGACACGTGAAAATAAGAAACTTTGCAGAATACCTTCAGAGACATCTGTTTCTCCCCCAGGACGGATCGATCGCTGTCAGTTCATGGGTGACATCTGTATTCAGTAAGGACAGATGATCCCATTACTGAGATAGCACAGATGGTGCTTTTAAAACTCTATGGAGATGTGGGATGAGGAGGAACTAGAGGCAGACACGGAGGGAGGTGTAATGGCAGACACGGAGGCGGAGGTGTAATGGCAGACACGGAGGGGAGGTGTAATGGCAGACACGGAGGCGGAGGTGTAAGTGGCAGACACGGAGGGAAGGTGTAATGGCAGACACGGAGGCGGAGGTGTATGGCAGACACGGAGGTGGAGGTGTAATGGCAGACACGGAGGCGGAGGTGTAATGGCAGACACGGAGGTGGAGGTGTAATGGCAGACACGGAGGGGAGGTGTAATGGCAGACACGGGGGGAGGTGTAATGGCAGACACGGAGGCGGAGGTGTAAGTGGCAGACACGGAGGGGAGGTGTAATGGCAGACACGGGGGGAGGTGTATGGCAGACTCGAGGTGGAGGTGTAATGGCAGACACGGAGGCGGAGGTGTAGTGGCAGACACGAGGTGGAGGTATGATGGCAGACACGAGGCGGAGGTGTAATGGCAGACACGGAGGTGGAGGTGTAATGGCAGACACGGAGGTGGAGGTGTAATGGCAGACACGGAGGTGGAGGTGTAATGGCAGACACGAGGTGGAGGTGTAATGGCAGACACGGAGGCGGAGGTGTAATGGCAGACACGGGGGGGAGGTGTATGGCAGACTCGGAGGGGAGGTGTATGGCAGACACGGAGGCGGAGGTGTAGTGGCAGACACAGAGGTGGAGGTTGTATGGCAGACACAGAGGGGAGGTGTAATGGCAGACACGGAGGTGGAGGTGTAAATGGCAGACACGGGAGGTGGAGGTGTAATGGCAGACACGAGGGTGGAGGTGTAATGGCAGACACGGAGGCGGAGGTATATGGCAGACACGGAGGCGGAGGTGTATGGCAGACACGGAGGCGGAGGTGTAATGGCAGACACGGAGGCGGAGGTGTAATGGCAGACACAGAGGCGGAGGTGTAATGGCAGCACGGAGGCGGAGGTGTAGTGGCAGACACGGAGGCGGAGGTGTAATGGCAGACCAGAGCGGAGGTGTAATGGCAGAGGGGGAGGTGTAGTGGCAGACACGGAGGCGGAGGTGTAGTGGCAGACACGGAGGGGAGGTGTAATGGCAGACACGGGGGTGGAGGTGTAATGGCAGACACGGAGGTGGAGGTGTATGGCAGACACGAGTGGAGGTGTAATGGCAGACACGGAGGTGGAGGTGTAATGGCAGACGGAGGTGGAGGTGTAATGGCAGAACGGTGGAGGTGTAATGGCAGACACGGAGGTGGAGGTGTAATGGCAGACACGGAGGTGGAGGTGTAATGGCAGACACGAGGCGGAGGTGTAATGGCAGACATGGAGGTGGAGGTGTAATGGCAGAACGTGGAGGTGTAATGGCAGACACGGAGGTGGAGGTGTAATGGCAGACACGGGGGTGGAGGTGTAATGGCAGACACGGAGGTGGAGGGTGTAGTGGCAGACACGGAGGTGAGGTGTAATGGCAGACACGGAGGTGGAGGTGTGGTGGCAAGATGTGGAGGTGTAATGGCAGAGACGGAGGTGGAGGTGTAGTGGCAGACACGGAGGTGGAGGTGTAATGGCAGACACGGAGGTGGAGGTGTGGTGGCAGACACGGAGGTGGAGGTGTGGTGGCAGACACGGAGGTGGAGGTGTGATGGCAGAACGGAGGGGAGGTGTGTGGCAGACACGGAGGTGGAGTGTAATGCGAGGGGAGTTAGTGGCAGACACGGAGGCGGAGGTGTAGTGGCAGACAGGAGGGGAGGTGTAATGGCAGACATGGAGGTGGAGGTGTAATGGCAGACACGGGGTGGAGGTGTATGGCAGACACGGGGTGGAGGTGTATGCAGACACGGAGTGGAGGTGTAATGTCAGACACGGAAGTGGAGGTGTAATGGCAGACACGGAGGTGGAGGTGTAATGGCAGACACGGAGGTGGAGGTGTAATGGCAGACACGGAGGTGGAGGTGTAATGGCAGACACGGAGGTGGAGGTGTAATGGCAGACACGGAGGTGGAGGTGTAGTGGCAGACACTGGCATTCTGCTGCAAATTCTCCTAACATGACAGTGAGTTACTGTTCTCTGTAGAACTTATGAGCACCAACTGTCATCTCCCATCTCAGTAATGGGAAAGTCTGTATTCAATGAATATGGATTTTTCCTGTGAATAGAGAATTTGTAAAAAATAATGATCAGTCCGGGAGGAGAAAGAAGCCGATTTCCCCAATAATATATAATACAAAGTTTCTTATTTTCGTGTGCACCGCTGTTTGATGAAAACATTTGTAGCAACAATTACTGTTTAACAACATTTGCCCCAGATCAGTAAAGCTCAACAAGGAATTTATCGTAATACTAGCTGAAGAGCCCGGCGCTGCCCGGGCATAGTACCTAACTACGGTTAGTTATAACAAATTGTAATGATTATATCTATATACAAGTATTCAGCTTTCTCCCCATTATGTAGATAGGGCCAAAATAGTTTGGCGATTTGGAACGTGCGGGGGTTAAAATTTCCATTCAACACATAGCCTATGATGCTCCTGGGGTTGAGATGTGCGGGCATGCAAAATTTCATGCCCGTAAGTACAACGGTGCAGATTCCTATCCTGAGCCAAAATTATTTGCCGATTTGGAATGCGCGGGGTTAAAATTTCGACTCAAAAACCTAGCCTATGACGCTCCCGGGGTCGAGACGTGCGGGTGTGCAAAATTTCATGCCCGTAAATGCAGATTCCTATGCCGGACATACACACAAGCATTCAGCTTTCTCCCCATTATGTAGATAGGGCCAAAATTGTTTGGCGATTTGGAACGCGCGGGGTTAAAATTTTGATTCAAAACATAGCCTAGGACGCTTTCGGGGTCGAGACGTGCGGGCGTGCAAAATTTCATGCCCGTAAGTGCGACGGTGCGGATTCCAATCCCGGACAAACATACCCACATACATACACACATACATACATTCAGCTTTATATATTAGATTAAAGGGATTGTCAAGGACTGTGATACTGGGGGCCTGAGGATGGGTCATCATCACCACAATTGTGGGGGTCTGACTCCGTCTCACAATGTGGGATCTGACTCCCGTCATCACAATTGTGGGGATCTGACTCCCGTCATCATCACATTTGTGGGGGTCTGACTCCCGTCATCACAATTGTGGGGGTCTGACTCCCGTCATCACCACATTTGTGGGGGTTTGACTCCCGTCATCACAATTGTAGGGGTCTGACTCCCGTTTTCACATTTGTGGGGGTCTGACTCCCGTCATCATCACATTTGTGGGGTCTGACTCCCGTCATCACAATTGTGGGGGTCTGACTCCCGTCATCACCACATTTGTGGGGGTCTAACTCCCGTCATCACAATTGTAGGGGTCTGACTCCCGTCATCATCACATTTGTAGGGGTCTGACTCCCGTTTTCACATTTGTGGGGGTCTGACTCCCGTCATCATCACATTTGTGGGGGTCTGACTCCCGTCATCACAATTGTAGGGGTCTGACTCCCTGTTCATCTATCACATTTGTGGGGGTCTAACTCCCGTCATCACAATCATAGGGATCTGACTCCCGTCATCATCACATTTGTGGGGGTCTAACTCCCGTCATCACATTTGTGGGGGTCTGACTCCCGTCATCACAATTGTGGGGGTCTGACTCCCGTCATCATCACAATTGTAGGGGTCTGACTCCCGTCATCATCACATTTGTGGGGGTCTGACTCCCGTCATCATCACAATTGTAGGGGTCTGACTCCCGTCATCATCACAATTGTAGGGGTCTGACTCCCGTCATCATCACAATTGTAGGGGTCTGACTCCCATCATCATCACATTTGTGGGGGTTTGACTCCCGTCATCACAATTGTGGGGGTCTGACTCCCGTCATCATCACATTTGTGGGGGTCTGACTCCCGTCATCATCACAATTGTAGGGGTCTGACTCCCGTCATCATCACAATTGTAGGGGTCTGACTCCCGTCATCATCACAATTGTAGGGGTCTAACTCCCGTCATCACATTTGTGGGGGTCTGACTCCCGTCATCACAATTGTGGGGGTCTGACTCCCGTCATCACAATTGTGGGGGTCTGACTCCCGTCATCATCACATTTGTGGGGGTCTGACTCCCGTCATCATCACAATTGTAGGGGTCTGACTCCCGTCATCATCACAATCATAGGGATCTGACTCCCGTCATCATCACATTTGTGGGGGTCTAACTCCCGTCATCACATTTGTGGGGGTCTGACTCCCGTCATCATCACATTTGTGGGGTCTGACTCCGTCATCATCACAATTGTAGGGGTCTGACTCCCGTCATCATCACAATTGTAGGGGTCTGACTCCCGTCATCACAATTGTAGGGGTCTGACTCCCGTCATCATCACAATTGTGGGGTCTGACTCCCGTCATCATCACAATTGTAGGGGTCTGACTCCCGTCATCATCACAATTGTAGGGGTCTGACTCCCGTCATCATCACATTGTGGGGTCTGACTCCCGTCATCATCACAATTGTAGGGGTCTGACTCCCGTCATCATCACAATTGTGGGGTCTGACTCCCGTCATCATCACAATTGTAGGGGTCTGACTCCCGTCATCATCACATTTGTGGGGTCTGACTCCCGTCATCATCACAATTGTAGGGGTCTGACTCCCGTCATCATCACAATTGTAGGGGTCTGACTCCCGTCATCATCACAATTGTAGGGTCTGACTCCGTCATCATCACATTGGGGGTTTGACTCCCGTCATCATCACATTTGTGGGGGTCTGACTCCCGTCATCATCACATTTGTGGGGGTTTGACTCCCGTCATCATCACATTTGTGGGGGTCTGACTCCCGTCATCATCACATTTGTGGGGGTTTGACTCCCGTCATCATCACATTTGTAGGGGTCTGACTCCCGTCATCATCACATTTGTGGGGGTTTGACTCCCGTCATCACAATTGTAGGGGTCTGACTCCCGTCATCATCACATTTGTGGGGGTTTGACTCCGTCATCATCACATTTGTGGGGTTTGACTCCGTCATCATCACATTTGTGGGGGTTTGACTCCCGTCATCATCACATTTGTGGGGGTTTGACTCCCGTCATCATCACATTTGTGGGGGCCTGAGGATGGGTCATCATCACATTTGTGGGGGTCTGACTCCTGTCATCATCAGAATTGTGGGGTTCTGACTCCCGTCATCATCACATTTGTGGGGGTCTGACTCCCGTCATCATCACTGATCAGCTGTTAGTGAAGTGAGAGTTGTGCTGCAGTACTGAGAACGGCCACTACACAGGGTGGCGCTGTGCTGTTCCATTACATACACTATATACGTCTGGTCGCTGCCAGAGCTGCAGATAGCTGATCAGCGGGTGCCAGGTGCCGGCCCCCACCAATCTAATATTGATTACTTATCCTACGGAAGAGTGATCAATATCTATGTCCAGGACAATCCCATTAACTATGCAGCAGGAGCAGAGTTGTGATCGCTCACCGCGTGCGATGCATACCAACTAGTCAGTGAGGTGTAAGGGCAAAATACAGCAGAAGTTCCTAGGAAATCGGGGTGGGAGGGATGGAAGGGAAAAGATGGGAAGGGGTTTACAGTTCTTCACCTCTGATTCTGATCTGTATTACCAGATGTCTCCATCACTTATTAGGACTTTCTACTTTTTTGAGGTTGGAGTTTTTGGTGCAGAAGTGGAATATAAAGTAATGGGAATGTGAGGCAGGAGAGATTGTTCTCCCGTCTGCTGAAATAATTGATGAATATGGCTAAAAAAAAGTAAAAAAAAAAGAAGCTGCGCTGCAAACGTCATTAACACTGCACTGTGTGTTTCTAGTCTTATAGCTGAGAGTCCAAAAAGTGCGATTAGTGTGACGTCCATTGCTCCGTTCTGTGCCGTGTCCTACACCTGCCGTGGGCACCGTACCCCGTGCGTGGGCGCTAACTCTATAACTACGCTGTGCACTGGTAGACCGGACCACTAAAGAACAGGCGGACCCCACTGCAGGACCCCTAAGGTGTAACTTGATGTTTATGTCTGGATGGTGGGCATTTGATGCTCTTTGGTGGTCCGTCCCCGTGTCCATGGACTGATAGATCGTTCAGTGGTTCCCAGAGTCTGGTTTCCTCTACGCTCCACCGAGGCGCCATGAATATTCAGCCGGCTCCGGCCATTAGACATCGGCATTGACAAGCCGTTTGTTCTACCATTGCCCGGATTCATAAGACGCACTTTATAAAGCTCATCTCCGCGCTGATAACTCAATGAGCACTTGGCTGATTGGTGGCCATGATTATTACTCCTGTCACCGGTGCCAGAGATGGAGCGCCCGGACGGGAGCCGACCTCTCCTGATGCACAGCAGATCTATGCATTTCCTCCTCTGCTGTTGTCGTTTGCACATATTAATAAGACACATTTAAGCAAATATAATAAGGATACAAATTATAGCGCGTAATTATGGCTGTAAATATGAGGCGCGCGATGCAGCTTCCCTCTAATGGTAATTACAGCTTATTATACGACGTGCCAAATCAAATACCGAGATCACATTTCTTTGTTTTAATCCTTTTTTTTTTTTTTCTTTTGTTCAGATCAGAGTGAAGGTTTCCACTGCAGAGAAGAATGTCGAATCCTCGGTCACTCCGATAGATGCTGGATGCCCCGTGTCCCCATCCCAAACCGAGCCAAGTCCCCAGAGCATGGAAGAAATGTGATTGCTTTGTCTATAGAGGCAACCAACGTGGACACTGAGGCTTTCGAGGACTGCAACACTAAAAGAACTTTTGCAACTTTTGGCAAAGATGGAAGTGAGCATACTACTGATGATAGGTCTACCTTGAAAGGGAAAAGGACAGTGGAGCTGCCGATCTGCAGCCCCAAGGTAAACGGCGCCATCCGCGAAGCAGGGAACGGCTGCGAGGCCATCAGCCCCATCACTTCTCCTCTGCATTTAAAGAGCCCTCTGCCCGCCAAACCGACGGCAGCATACAACATCATGCACTGCACCGGGAACCGCGACATGGAGCAGTTTGTAAGCAATGGTCCTTCTAGACCCTCAGAAGCAGAGCCCCGGGGGGCAGACAGTGAAAACGTATTGCATGAGATCAACCCTTTATTGCAAGAATGTCGAGAAAAAGACTCAATGGCTGTAAAGAGACTACAAGACATTGTTCTCTAAGCCGCACGCCTCCTGTATGGAGAGAATCCATCAAACAAAAGAATGACTTAAAAAAAAAAAGATAAAAAAAATAATGCCGGTTGGTTTTTAATGGCTTACCAATGGTTCACAAACTGCTGTATTTAAGCTTCCCTCAATGTATTGTTTATAAATAAAGGCTATCGTTGTGTGACAATCCCAATCTCTCGATATGTGGCAGGGGTGATCCATCCAAGCAAGCAGCCCAAGACGAAAACTTCCATTTCTTCTCCTCCCAAAACATGGAACCACTTATTACCATCAATGTACAAAGTATTATGTATGTATTAAGTATTTTCAATTTATATATTTTTATAAACCTATATATCAAAATTATAATATAAATTAGCTTATTTCTACAGAATGGGGAAAAAAACGAGAAAAAAAAAATCAACTTTCAGGAACCAATTTCCAAAAATATGCCACGTCTGATCATTGTGTGGCCTAGCTACGGCTGGGCCTCGCGGGCTGTCACACTGGAGAGGTGACAGATAGCGGGCCCGTCGGTTGCGTTGCCCCCCGGACACCCCTGCGTTACAAGCCCTTTTGCTGTTACATGCTATCTGTACTATTACTGTATTTGATATTTAACATTTTTTTGTCCAGTGATGGCAAAAGGCATTCAAGTAAAAATGGAAGAAAATTAAAAAATGTCATCTGTAATCTCTATTTATTTATTATATTCTGTTCACTAAAATCTGGGATTTTTTTTTTTTTTTTACATTTTACGCTAAACTTTTTTTTTTCTGAAGATGTTTTTTTTTTTTAAAAATTCACAGTGTACGTTTCTGATTTAGTTTCGTTATTTAAAATGCTATTTATCAAAAATAATGTGAGGTTTTCTGAATATGCTTTTCATATTCGTGGAGACTTTTCCAATTACATTTTTTTTGCTCATTTTTATTGTCCGATTCCAATTCAGTAATTTTTTTTTTTTCTATATTTTCACACATTTATTATTTTTGTTTTGTTTTTCATTATGAAGTCAATTTACATTTTCTGTCTCAACTCTTCTTCATATATTTTTTTCTTCGTGCTCCCAAGAAAAAAATATTTCCGAAATGTTCTGATATAAGAGCCTGTTTTTATTGACAACTGTATAATGTAGAAAGGGTTTACATGATATTCTGTTTGTAAAATAGTCTTACGAGATGTTACGACGAAAAAAACATTAATTCACTGACAGGAAGTGAAAAATTAAGATGAAAAAATTAAACCGTTTTTAATTTCACAGTGGCGTGATGGCCATGCTTGGAGCTGCGGCGTGATGGCCATGCTTGGAGCTGTGGCGTGATGGCCATGCTTGGAGCTGCGGCGTGATGGCCATGCTTGGAGCTGCGGCGTGATGGCCATGCTTGGAGCTGCGGCGTGATGGCCATGCTTGGAGCTGCGGCGTGATGGCCATGCTTGGAGCTGCGGCGTGATGGCCATGCTTGGAGCTGTGGCGTGATGGCCATGCTTGGAGCTGCGGCGTGATGGCCATGCTTGGAGCTGCGGCGTGATGGCCATGCTTGGAGCTGCGGCGTGATGGCCATGCTTGGAGCTGCGGCGTGATGGCCATGCTTGGAGCTGCGGCGTGATGGCCATGCTTGGAGCTGCGGCGTGATGGCCATGCTTGGAGCTGCGGCGTGATGGCCATGCTTGGAGCTGCGGCGTGATGGCCATGCTTGGAGCTGCGGCGTGATGGCCATGCTTGGAGCTGCGGCGTGATGGCCATGCTTGGAGCTGTGGCGTGATGGCCATGCTTGGAGCTGCGGCGTGATGGCCATGCTTGGAGCTGCGGCGTGATGGCCATGCTTGGAGCTGCGGCGTGATGGCCATGCTTGGAGCTGCGGCGTGATGGCCATGCTTGGAGCTGCGGCGTGATGGCCATGCTTGGAGCTGCGGCGTGATGGCCATGCTTGGAGCTGCGGCGTGATGGCCATGCTTGGAGCTGCGGCGTGATGGCCATGCTTGGAGCTGCGGCGTGATGGCCATGCTTGGAGCTGCGGCGTGATGGCCATGCTTGGAGCTGCTGCGTGATGGCCATGCTTGGAGCTGCGGCGTGATGGCCATGCTTGGAGCTGCGGCGTGATGGCCATGCTTGGAGCTGCGGCGTGATGGCCATGCTTGGAGCTGCTGCGTGATGGCCATGCTTGGAGCTGCGGCGTGATGGCCATGCTTGGAGCTGCGGCGTGATGGCCATGCTTGGAGCTGCGGCGTGATGGCCATGCTTGGACTGCGGCGTGATGGCCATGCTTGGAGCTGCGGCGTGATGGCCATGCTTGGAGCTGCAGCGTTATGGACTCGTCCTGAGTTTTCCTTGGTAGAAATGTAGCAGATGTCACTCGTTTTATATTTTTCTCCAGCGGTGGGATTGTTTTCCTGTTATTTTGAGGTTTTTGAGTTTTCTTTCTCGTGTAGTCTCTAGTAGGGCCAACATCTGCGGTGCCTGCATAGTCCTCAGACCAGGGTCTCGATCTGGGGATGGACTTGGCAGGATTCCGGGAAGATTGAGAAGCCACCTTACCTTCACCTGGGGGTCGGATGGGGAGCTGGGTCCTCGAATTGAACCTTTCTCACATATGGAAAACCTAGCTATGGGGTGGAAGGTGCAAAGCGCAGCGTTCAGAGCTTCATTCTGCAGCTCAAAAGCATCAACGGCACATTCCTGGCACAAGGTTTTCCTTAAACCAACGCTAGAACGTTGCTCATTTTATGCTTCTCTGCCCCAAAGTCAAGATTGAACGCTCCGGTGCTTTCTTAAACCTTGTTGATATTTTGGAGACTGCCGCTAAGCAATCATGCCCGCTGCGACCCTGGCGCACCCATCACCGCCACTGGATAGTCTTCTTCTGGACCAGCGTGGCCTACAAGTGATAGGTTGTCCTTCTCAGTAATGAATGCCCCGTCCACACTCACTTTCACTATGTGCAAACATGTCAGATACTGAACCACTCTTTTCCATGCAGCATCGTTTTGACATTTAATTTGACAGAGCTGCAATACCAGACATGGCCACTAGGATGAGTGGCGCTGTTTGTGGAACAACATCAGCAAGCATCGGTATCTGTACCTCTAATAGTATAGAAAGACCATTCTAGATCTGGAGGGCGCACGATGATTTATTTTACTGCTGCATAAAAATATACACGGTAACCAGCAGCGAAGACCGGCTGTGGCGATGGCGGTGTATAGCCACGTACTAGGAAACAATCATCCGTCCCCTTGTCAGTGCCATTTCCGCACATACATGCATGTGAAAATCTTTCCATTACCAGGTCGTACACAGTACACAGCCGGAGTCCCATACAGATCCAGTGTGGAAGAGAGGGGACAGAGAAAGTGATCCTGTCATTTCAGGTGACTGCTCGGAATAATGTGTCCTGTGTGCACACGAGGAATAACACTTTCTGGCGGTTATATGACCTTTTTCTGGCATTTTCATCATTTTTCCCTTCTGCAGTTGAATTCTCTAATTCTCTGTTGTCTCTGAGCTAGTGAGTGCCGACAAGCTCCTATGATGTCTACCACACACAGACATGAGGGATTCCCATTCTGTCTCTATGTATCATATGTTCAGATGCAACAGCGGCATGGAGGACGTTATACGGCAGTACTGAGCAGTGCAGCTGTGAATCCAGCACTGGGATGAGACAAAACACTAGAAAGAAGCAGCAGTCTGAAGGGCATTATACAGCAGTACTGAGCAGTGCAACTGTAAATCCAGCACTGGGGTGTGATAAAATACCAGGAAGAGTACATTACGCAGCAGTAGTAAGGAGTGTAACTGGGATTTCAGCACAGATGTGAGAGAGAACAACAGTACCACTACAGCAATATGGAGGACATTCTGAGGCTCTAGGGTTGAGCATTCCGATACCTGAAATCCAATGTAAGTCTATGGGAACAAAATATCGGAAGTACTTCCGATACTTACTTCCAATATTTTGTTCCCATAGACTTACATTGGATTTCAGGTATCGGAAGTATCGGAATGCTGAACCCTACGATTCTACACAATACTAAGCAGTGTAGCTGTGAATTCACTGCAATGAGAAAAACACTGGAAGGAGCATTTGCAAAGAAGTCAGTATTCACATTGGGGAAAATAAGTATTTGATTCACTGCTGATTTTGCAATTTTTCCCACCTACAAAGAATGTAGAGCTCTGTCATTTTTATCGTAGGTACACTTCCCCTGTGAGAGACAGAATCTAAAAATAAAATCCAGAAAATCACATTGTAGGATTTTTTAATTAATTTGCATTTATTGCATGAAATAAGTATTTGATACAATAGAAAAACAGAACTTACTATTTGTACAGAAACCTTTGTTTGCAGTTACAGAGATCAGACGTTTCCTGTGGTTCTTCACCAGGTTTGCACACACTGCAGCAGGGATTTTGGCCCCCTCCTCCATACAGATCTTCTCCAGATCGTTCAGGTTTCGGGGCTTTAGATCCTGTCTCTCACAGGTGAAGAGACCTGCAATAAAAATTACAGCCCTCTCCATTTTTTGTAGGGGGGAAAACTCCGCAACGTATCAATTACTTTTTTCCCCACTGTAGCAGTATGGTAGTGTAGCAGTATTGAGTAGTGTAGCTGTGAATTCATCTCTGGGGTCAGATAAACACTATGGCCGGGGTCACACTAGCGTATGGCATTGGATGTGAGAGCATCGGCTGCTGCGTGCGGAGCCGAGTGTCCAGTGACTGCTCCGAGCCTCTCGCACAGAGCGGATGGGGCGCAGCTGTGGAGGAGCCAGAGACACTAATTTCTCCATTGCCGGCGTATATCGCGCAGCACTAGGATGATATCCCAGTGATGTGCGCTGTGTCACTCACGCCCATAGACTCGGCATGAGAAAATAATCGCAGATGTGATCTGCCCCATAGATGAATACTGGGCCGAGCGCTGTGATGCTTTCCCGCATAGCACTCGTCCGTGTTCCTCGCTAGTCTGACCCGGCCGTACTAGAATGGACAGCTGCATGGAGGTAATTTCACGGCAGTCATTTCTGTCTGCCTCTGTGGCCCTCCTACTCCCCGTTCTCACTCCATAGACTATAATAGGCAGCAGAGGTTTCACTCAGAAAATGATCAGTATCCGATAAGAAAGACACATATTTTTCAGATAAATGATATTCCTTATCTTTGTCTTTACTCTCAATTTATGGGGAAAAAAAACATTTAAATATGGAAGACCCGAGTCTGATCCAGATTACTTGGAAATCAATCCTAATCCTTCATGCTGCAGACTGTTTACATAGAAATTGCAATGATTGATGGTGTAAACCATTTCTAATATCTGAATGTTAATAAATTGCTCAATGCTTTCATGAAAATGTATCTGTCAGATGGGAGACATTCATAGATTCATCTCCATGAATATCTGGGCTGCAGCTTCCGTGGCTGATCACCATTGATTTACTGCGCATTTCATAAGTCAGTTTTATTTTAATTAATGAAACAATATTTTTCTGTAGCGATTGTAACATTACTTTCCACAGATTTCTGTCCACCCGAAACGTAAAGGGTTATTTTCATTATATCAAATTGGAAAAATTGAAAAGTGCTTGGAAAAAAAAGCAACTTTGCAGTTTACATGCAGTAAAAATCCTCATCCTTCTCAAGAACATCGGGATTTTTAATTTTAATGTTACTTACGATCCCGGCCACTTCTGCAGTCTATCAGTGGTGGTTGGTTTTCTAGGCAAGCTTTTTCCAATAGAGCTTGTAGGCATTACTCTGAAGCTGGCGAGAACTTTGGATTTGGCGAGCTCCACTGCCACCTCGCTCCATTGACGCAGAAGTAAAACCGCCACTGCTTGCAACTTGAGAGGTTGCACTGTTTGGACCATTCTGCTGCCGGTCCAAATTCTCAATCATCAGGTGAGCACTCATGGTAAGTACTGCCCCTCACAGTAAGCACTGCCCCTCACGGTAAGTACTGCCCCTCACAGTCAGCACTGCCCTTCACCGTAAGTACTGCCCTTCACAGTAAGCACTGCCCTCACGGTAAGCACTGCCCCTCACAGTAAGCACTGCCCTTCACCGTAAGCACTGCCCTTCACAGTCAGCACTGCCCCTCACAGCACTGCCCTTCACAGTAAGCTCTTACCTCATGGTAAGCACTGCCCCTCACAGTCAGCACTGCCCTTCACCGTAAGCACTGCCCCTCACAGTCAGCACTACCCTTCACCATAAGAACTGCTCTTCACAGTAAGCACTGCCCCTCACGGTAAGCACTGCCCCTCACAGTAAGCACTGCCCTTCACAGTAAGCTCTTACCTCATGGTAAGCACTGCCCCTCACAGTCAGCACTGCCCTTCACCGTAAGCACTGCCCTTCACAGTAAGCACTGCCCCTCACGGTAAGCACTGTCCCTCACAGTAAGCACTGCCCTTCACAGTAAGCTCTTACCTCATGGTAAGCACTGCCCCTCACATCAGCACTGCCCTTCACCGTAAGCACTGCCCTTCACAGTAAGCACTGCCCCTCACGGTAAGCACTGTCCCTCACAGTAAGCATTGCCCTTCACAGTAAGCTCTTACCTCATGGTAAGCACTGCCCCTCACTAAAAGCACTGCCCCTCACTAAAAGCACTGTCCTTTACAGTAAGCTCTTACCACATGGTAAGCACTGTCCTTCACTGTAAGCACTTACCTCATGGTAAGCACTGCCCCTCACAGTAAGCACTGCCCTACACGGTAAGCACTGCCCCTCACAAAAAGCACTGTCCTTTAAGCTCTTACCTCATGGTAAGCAATGCCTTCACAGTAAGCACTGCCCCTTACGTAAGCACTGCCCCAGTAATCACTGTCCCTCACGGTAAGCACTGCCCCTCACAGTAAGCACTGTCCCAGTAATCACTGTCCCTTACAGTAAGCACTGCCCCTCACTAAAAGCACTGCCCCTCACTAAAAGCACTGTCCTTTACAGTAAGCTCTTACCACATGGTAAGCACTGTCCTTCACTGTAAGCACTTACCTCATGGTAAGCACTGCCCCTCACAGTAAGCACTGCCCCTCACAGTAAGCACTGCCCTTTACAGTAAGCAATGCCCCTTTCAGTAAGCACTGCCCTTCACAGTAAGCACTGCCCCTCATGGTAAGTAATGCCCCTCATGGTAAGCACTGCCCCTCATGGAAAGCACTACCCTTCACGGTAAGCACTGCCCTTCACAGTAAGCACTGCCCCTTACGTAAGCACTGCCCTTCACAGTAAGCACTGCCCCAGTAATCATTGTCCTCACGGTAACACTGCCCCTCACAGTAAGCACTGTCCCAGTAATCACTGTCCCTTACAGTAAGCACTGCCCTTCACGGTAAGCACTGCCCCTCATGGTAATCACTGCCACTTTCAGTAATCACTGCCCTTAACGGTAAGCAGTGCCCCTCACAGTAAGCACTGCCCTTCATGGTAATCACTGCCCCTTACAGTAATCACTGCCCCTCACAGTAAGCACTGCCCTTCATGGTAATCACTGCTCCTTACAGTAATCACTGCCCCTCACAGTGACACTGCCCCTCATGGTAAGACCTGCCCTTCACGGTAAGCACTGCCCTTCATGGTAAGCACTGCCCTTCACAGTAAGCACTGCCACTCACAGTAAGCACTGCCCCTCATGGTAAGCACTGCCCCTCACAGCAAGCACTGCCCCAGTAATCACTGTCCCTCAGGTAAGCACTGCCCTTCACAGTAAGCACTGCCCCTTACAGTAAGCACTGCCCTTCACAGTAAGTACTGCCCCAGTAATCACTGTCCCTCACGGTAAGCTCTGCCCCAGTAATCACTGTCGCTTACAGTAAGCACTGCCCCTCACGGTAATCACTGCCACTTTAAGTAATTACTGCCCCTCACGGTAAGCACTGCCCTTCACGGTAATCACTGCCCCTTACAGTAATCACTGCCCCTCACGGTAAGCACTGCCCTTCACAGTGAGCACTGCCCTTCACGGTAAGCACTGCCCCTCACAGTAAGCACTGCCCTTCATGGTAATCACTGCCCCTTACAGTAATCACTGCCCCTCACAGTAAGCACTGCCCTTCATGGTAATCACTGCTCCTTACAGTAATCACTGCCCCTCACAGTGACACTGCCCCTCATGGTAAGACCTGCCCTTCACGGTAAGCACTGCCCTTCATGGTAAGCACTGCCCCTCACAGTAAGCACTGCCCTTCACGGTAAGCACTGCCACTCACAGTAAGCACTGCCCCTCATGGTAAGCACTGCCCCTCACAGCAAGCACTGCCCCAGTAATCACTGTCCCTCATGGTAAGCACTGCCCTTCACAGTAAGCACTGCCCCTTACAGTAAGCACTGCCCTTCACAGTAAGTACTGCCCCAGTAATCACTGTCCCTCACGGTAAGCTCTGCCCCAGTAATCACTGTCGCTTACAGTAAGCACTGCCCCTCACGGTAATCACTGCCACTTTCAGTAATTACTGCCCCTCACGGTAAGCACTGCCCTTCACGGTATTCACTGCCCCTTACAGTAATCACTGCCCCTCACGGTAAGCACTGCCCTTCACAGTGAGCACTGCCCTTCACGGTAAGCACTGCCCCTCGTGACAAGCACTGCCCTTCACAGTAAGCACTGCCCCTCACGGTAAGCACTGCCCCTCAAGGTAAGCACTGCCCCTCATGGTAAGCACTGCCCCTCACAGTAAGCACTGGCCTTCACAGTAATCAATGCCCCTCACAGTAATCACTGCCCCTCATGGTAAGCACTGCCTCACGGTAATCACTGCCTACAGTAATCACTGCCTCGGGTAAGCACCTCACGGTAAGCACTGCCCCTCACGGTAAGCACTGCCCCTCCCGGTAAGCACTGCCCTTCATGGTAATCACTGCCCCTCACGGTAAGCACTGCCCCTCACGGTAAGCACTGCCCCTTACAGTGAGCACTGCCCCTCACAAGAAGGCAGGAGAGCAGTCTGTTCCTATCAAGAAGATGAGACCACCCCTTTAAAGGTGGTCTCCTTTGTTAAGGCCACTGCTCTCATGGAGCCGTGGTGGTTTGCATTGCTCCTATATACCTAGTCGTGGCTGTCTGGGGTGTCACCAAGTTAAAATGAATTGGATGAAGAGAGAAAACCCGACACCAGCGAAGACCCTTAATGGTGTCTAGGACTTCTGAATCTATGGCGATCAGTCATTCCGATGCTTGGGACCCCTGATTAGCCAACAGAAGGGGCCGTGCTGCTCCAGTCAGTTCCGCTTCATTGTGATGCCCGGATTACAGCTTTACGGTAAGTTTTCGTGGCCTAATAGAGACCCAAGTAGTCAATGACCCCCACATCACCCACAATGCCCCCAACAGTCCGCTGCTAGTGGTGGACCCCAATATTCAGCGAGCGGCAGGTGCTGCTGGTCTGACCTGTAGATTGGAGCCACTGAACCTACGACGTGACCATGGGGGAGACTTCGTTGCCCCTTTGACCGCTCAGAGTCTAATCCTCAGGTGTTTTCATTTTTTAACCACAAGTTTACAGAAAATAAAATAGTTTTCACTTAATTAATTTTCTCAGAAACTTTATTATTCTTTATTCTTGATGCCGCTATGGGAATTGTCCTTGCCGCTGTTTAGCCCCCGCTATAACATGAGGCAATGCCCCTGTAATCAGTGCGTGGCCCGAGTGCCGTGTAAGCCCATTGCTCTCTTCTGATTGTGCCACCAGTTTGGGGAATGTACCCGTACATGTAACCGTAGTGGTAACTGCCCCATGAGCTGCTCCGTGACCTGGACCCGACCTGTCTCCGATCCCGGCCTTTACCCCACAGGGTTTAGTGGTGACGCTGTGAGAACAAGTTCAACTCCCCATTTACCGTCTCACACCGGAGCATAATGGTTACCAGCCTCTAGCAGGTAGGAAAGAGATAAGAGGACCCGTCCTGGAGGCTGCCCAGGGCGTACCCTCCAGCTCTGCATGGTGGGTCATTTCGGGTGGGCAGAGTGGAATCACAAAGCCTGTGTGACCAGTTCTTCAGTGGCGTTTCATTAGAGGTGGTCCTCTGAAGCCCTGGAGTAGGCCATATGGGCAGAAGGTTGCTTGGCTCTAGGTTATGCTCTATACTGACGGGATTACATGTTATGTGAAATGGCTCCCCCCTTATCCACAGGATGTCTCTGGTATTGCAGCTCAGTGGTATTCAAAGAAAGGACCCTGGTCAGAATTAGAAAGCAGCAGAAGCAGCCGAGCTGCATTACTTGGAAATCACCGGCATTTATTCTTCGTTCTATTCCTGACCCTCTGGCATCACAGCAGCGAGTCTGAATGTACGGCCACGACTATCCTGCTATCAGAGCTGTGAATCCAGCGTAAATTAATACAACGTTCATCCTTCCACAACCTTCTAGACATTCCCTTAACAACAAACATTAAGGCGTTAGTTTCTCGCTGAATCTACAAGAGATAATTTTGTCAATTCCAAGTGTCACCAGGGAGTACGCCAAATAAGTAAATGACTTCCTGCGCCGTGCGCTCTTGTTTACAGGGCAGCAAAAATAAATATGGATTTATGGCAAACAAATCTGATTGTTTGGATTAAATCAAATTACCATCCGGCTGGAGACAACCTTTCCTGTAATATTCTCCGAGGAGCCACACAGTATCTCAGTGCTCAGTGTTTGCGGGAGAGGCGCAGAGGTTACAACGTTTCCACCCCAGCAACCGGCGCTGCTTTTAGTATTTTTATTTGTCATTGTCACTAGTATTAGTTTGGCCGGTCAGTATTGGAACAGAATTGATACAATGAAAATTGTGGCTTGAGAAAAGGTTCAGTAGGAACCCAAAACACATAAATAAGTACTAGAATCAGCGTGGACTACTCCGTATAGCAGCTCGGTCAGCCGGACGTCCACCCCGACCACGCTTAATTACTTACACATTGTGTCAGATACCACAAAGGTCTGACGGATGGCGCTAGAACTTTCCCTTCTGTCCATCGGGTTCCATCATGACGGTCAGCATGAATGTTACTACTACGTCTCTTCACACAATGAGTCCGGCAGGACTGGAGATAAATAATACCTGTCTTAATTAGGGATTATACCAGTGTTAGACAATATTCTAAAAAAATATATATTTTCAGTCTCACAAAATGTTTTGGAAATTCATAAATATGCAAATATTCTTCAACTTCTGACATTTTGACTCCAGTCTTTTTTAACCCCTTCACCCCAGAGCCTGTTTTCACCTTCCTGACCAGGCCAACTTTCTCACATCTGACCAGTGTCAGTTTATAAGGTAATAACTCTGGAACGTTTCAACGGATCGACCGTTTCTGAGATTGTTATCTGGTGACATATTGTGCTTCATGAAAGTAGTAAATATCGGAAAAATGTGGAAAATTTAGCAATTTTCAAACTTTTAATTTGTGTGCCCTTAAATCAGAGAGTCATATGGCACAAAATAGTTAATTAATAACATTTCCCACATGTCTACTTTACATCAACACAATTCTTGAAACAATTTTTTTTGTTAGGAAGTTAGAAAGGTTAATTGTTGACCAGCGATTTCTCATTTTCCAACAAAATTTACAAAACCATTTTTTTAGGGACCACCTCACATTTGAAGTGAGTTTGAAGGGTCTATATGATAGAAGATACCCAAAACTGACACGATTTTAAAAACTGCACCCCTCAAGGTGCTCAAAACCACATTCAAGAAGTTTATTAACCGTTCAGGCGCTTCACAGGAACTGAAATAATGTGGAATAAAAAACAAACATTTAACTTTTTTTTCACAAAAATGTTACTTTAGACCCGATTTATTTTCACAAGGGTAACAGGAGAAAATGGACCCCGAAATTTGTTGTGCAATTTCTCCCATGTATGCTGATACCCCATAAGTGGGGGAAAACTACTGTTTGGGTGCACGACAGGGCTCGGAAAGAGAAGTAGCAGCATTTGACTTTTTGAATGCAAAATTTGCTGAAATCTAGAGCAGATGCCATGTCATGTTTGGAGAGCCCCTGATGTGTCCAAACAGCGGAAACCCCCCACAAGTGAACCAATTTTGGAAGCTAGACCCCCAAAAGACTTGTCTAAATTTTTTTTCCACAAAAAGATTTTTAAGCCCCAATATTTTATTTTCACAATGGTAACAAGTGAAAATGGACCCCAAAAATTGTTTTGGTACCTCGGACAGTGACAAGGGTGGTCAGGATCAGGACATCCCTCTGGTCTTTATATGTTGCTGCTGCATTTGGCTCTGCTTTCGCCCTTCCTCAGCAGTTGCCCAATTAGCGGCTTATGGAGGCCTCTCTGACTTCTTTGCACGGTGCCGCATGCAGCTGTACGCTCTGAAGAGCTGGATTCTGGTGTAACAGTTATCTACAGGGTCGGACTGGCCCACCGGAGAACCGGAGGATTCTCCAGTGGGCCCTGGCATCTGGGGTATATAGTGTGCTGCAGAGTATATAGTGTGCTGTAGAGTACATAGTGCTGCAGAGTATATAGTGTGCTGTAGAGTTTATAATATGCTGTAGAGTATATAGTGTGCTGTAGAGTTATAATATGCTGTAGAGTATATAGTTGCTGTAGAGTATATATATGCTGTAGAGTTATATAATATGCTGTAGAGTATATAGTGTGCTGTAGAGTATATAGTGTGCTGAGAGTATATAGTGTGCTGTAGAGTATATAGTGTGCTGAGAGTATATAGTGTGCTGCAGAGTATATAGTGTGCTGTAGAGTATATAGTGTGCTGCAGAGTATATAGTGTGCTGTAGAGTATATAGTGTGCTGTAGAGTATATAGTGTGCTGCAGAGTATATAGTGTGCTTAGGTACATAGAGCTGCAGGTATATAGTGTGCTGCAGAGTATATAGTGTGCTGTAGATTATATAGTGTGCTGTAGAGTACATAGTGTGCTGTAGAGTACATAGTGCTGCAGAGTATAGTGTGCTGTAGAGTATATAGTGTGCTGTAGAGTACATAGTGCTGCAGAGTATATAGTGTGCTGTAGAGTAATAGTGCTGCAGAGTATATAGTGTGCTGTAGAGTATATAGTGTGCTGTAGAGTATATAGTGTGCTGTAGAGTATATAGTGTGCTGCAGAGTATATAGTGTGCTGTAGAGTATATAGTGTGCTGCAGAGTATATAGTGTGCTGTAGAGTATATAGTGTGCTGTAGAGTACATAGAGCTGCAGAGTATATAGTGTGCTGTAGAGTATATAGTGGCTGTAGAGTATATAGTGTGCTGTAGAGTACATAGAGCTGCAGAGTATATAGTGTGCTGTAGAGTATATAGTGGCTGTAGAGTATATAGTGTGCTGTAGAGTACATAGAGCTGCAGAGTATATAGTGTGCTGTAGAGTATATAGTGTGCTGCAGAGTATATAGTGTGCTGTAGAGTACATAGAGCTGCAGAGTATAATAGAGTGCTGTAGAGAAAACAGTGTGCTGTAGAGTACATAGTGCTGCAGAGTATATAGTGTGCTGTAGAGTATATAGTGTGCTGCAGAGTATATAGTGTGCTGTAGAGTATATAGTGTGCTGCAGAGTATATAGTGTGCTGTAGAGTACATAGAGCTGCAGAGTATATAGTGTGCTGTAGAGTACATAGAGCTGCAGAGTATATAGAGTGCTGTAGAGAAAACAGTGTGCTGTAGAGTACATAGTGCTGCAGAGTATATAGTGTGCTGTAGAGTATATAATATGCTGTAGAGTATATAGTGTGCTGTAGAGTATATAATATGCTGTAGAGTATATAGTGTGCTGTAGAGTATATAATATGCTGTAGAGTACATAGAGCTGCAGAGTATATAGTGTGCTGTAGAGTATATAGTGTGCTGTAGAGTACATAGGCTGCAGAGTATATAGTGTGCTGTAGAGTATATAGTGTGCTGCAGAGTATATAGTGTGCTGTAGAGTATATAGTGTGCTGCAGAGTATATAGTGTGCTGTAGAGTACATAAGCTGCAGAGTATATAGTGTGCTGTAGAGTACATAGAGCTGCAGAGTATATAGAGTGCTGTAGAGAAAATACAGTGTGCTGTAGAGTACATATGCTGCAGAGTATATAGTGTGCTGTAGAGTATATAATATGCTGTAGAGTTATAGTGTGCTGTAGAGTATATAATATGCTGTAGAGTATATAGTGTGCTGTAGAGTATATAATATGCTGTAGTACATAGAGCTGCAGAGTATATAGTGTGCTGTAGAGTATATAGTGTGCTGTAGAGTATATAGTGTGCTGTAGAGTATCATATAGCTGCAGAGTATATAGTGTGCTGTAGAGTATATACTGTGCTGCAGAGCATATAGTGTGCTGTAGAGTAATAGAGCTGCAGAGTATATAGTGTGCTGTAGAGTATATAATATGCTGTAGAGTATATAGTGTGCTGTAGAGTATATAATATGCTGTAGAGTATATAATATGCTGTAGAGTATATAGTGTGCTGTAGAGTACATAGAGCTGCAGAGTATATAGTGTGCTGTAGAGTATATAATATGCTGCAGAGTATATATAGTGTGCTGTAGAGTATATATATGCTGTAGAGTATATAGTGTGCTGTAGAGAATATAATATGCTGTAGATATATAATATGCTGTAGATATATATTTGCTGTTAGAGTACAGAAGCTGCAGAGATATAGTGTGCTGTAGAGTATATAAATGCATGTTAGGTTAATATAGTGTGCATGTAGAGTATATAATATGCTGTAAGAGTATAAATAGCTGTAGAGTATATAGCTGTGCTGTAGAGTACATAGGCTGCAGAGTATATAGTGTGCTGTAGAGTATATAATATGCTGTAAGTATATACTGTGCTGCAGAGCATATAGTGTGCTGTAGAGTACATAAGGCTGCAGAGTAATAAGTGTGCTGTAGAGTATATAATATGCTGTAGAGTATATAGTGTGCTGTTAAGTATATAATATGCTGTAGAGTATATAGTGGCTGTAGAGTATATAAATGCTGTAGAGTAAATGTGGCTGTAGAGTATATAATATGCTGCAGAGTATATAGTGTGTGTAAGTAAATAATATGCTGAGAGTATATAGTGTGCTGTAGAGTATATGTGTGCTGGTAGAGGTACATAGAGCTGCAGCGTATATGTGTGCTGTAGTAGTATATAGTGTGCTGCAGCAGATAAGTGGGCTGTAGGTACATAGAGCTGCAGAGTATATAATTGGCTGTAGTTATAGTGGCTGATAGAGTATATAATAGCTGTAGAGTATATAGTTGCGTAGAGTACATAGAGCTGCAGAGTATATAGTGTGCTGTAGAGTATATAGTGTGCTGCAGAGTATATAGTGTGCTGTAGAGTATATAATATGCTGCAGAGTATATAGTGTGCTGTAGAGTATATAGTGTGCTGCAGAGTATATAGTGTGCTGTAGAGTATATAATATGCTGTAGAGTATATAGTGCTGCAGAGTATATAATATGCTGCAGAGTATATAGTGTGCTGCAGAGTATATAATATGCTTTAGAGTATATAGTGTGCTGTAGATTATATAATATGCTGTAGAGTATATAGTGCTGCAGAGTATATAATATGCTGTAGAGTATATAGTGTGCTGTAGAGTATATAGTATGCTGTAGAGTACATAGAGCTGCAGAGTATATAGTGTGCTGTAGAGTATATAGTGTGCTGCAGAGTATATAGTGTGCTGTAGAGTACATAGAGCTGCAGAGTATATAATATGCTGTAGAGTATATAGTGTGCTGTAGAGTATATAATATGCTGTAGAGTATATAGTGTGCTGAAGAGTATATAGTGTGCTGTAGAGTACATAGAGCTGCAGAATATATAGTGTGCTGTAGAGTATATAGTGTGCTGCAGAGTATATAGTGTGCTGTAGAGTATATAATATGCTGCATAGTATATAGTGTGCTGTAGAGTATATAATATGCTGTAGAGTATATAGTGCTGCAGAGTATATAATATGCTGCAGAGTATATAGTGTGCTGCAGAGTATATAATATGCTGTAGATTATATAATATGCTGTAGAGTATATAGTGCTGCAGAGTATATAATATGCTGCAGAGTATATAGTGTGCTGTAGAGTATATAATATGATGCAAAAGTGAGGAGCAAAAAGAGTTTCTAAAAACATATTGCTTTATTATATTATTTAAAATAAACAACACAGATTAAAAAACAGGACAATGGACCTCCAAAAGGAGAGGGGGGAGTTTTTAACACCAGTTGTCATCAATATAAAAGGGCAAATGGTTACCAGTGGTTAACACATCATTGTTGTACATTACAAAAATTAATATAAAATTTATTTAATTAGCCCACAAAACATGAGGAGTTATTAGCAAAGCCATGACATAGTGAATTTAGAATTAGGCCTCCGAATGTTAGATCAATGTGCTAAAATCCTAGGAGGAACAGTCTATATAGATTATACTGTGATCTCAGGAGGAAACAACTGGTAATGGATTAGGCAGCTAAACAGTTAAAGGGCAGTACCAACCTGCTCCTCAGATAACTGATTGCTATTGAATCCTATATATATAGAGAGATTTATACACAGCTTAGTAAGGGAATACCCCTAATCATAGGACCTGTTAAGGCATTAAGTAGGATAGCATCATAGAAGTTACCTGAGTTGGCAGAGAGGGCAAATTGTCAAAGCAGAGCTAGGATGAGAACTGGAGCGCTCCCCCACACAGCCCGACGAGGCCGTTTCGCAAAGTGCTTCTTCCTGGGGCGTGCACCGTCGGGTGTTGGGAGGATTTTATATGCTCAACCCTAATAAGGGTATGTAAATAAGATGCAGTCATTGGATGTATATTGGAGCGCACAGCGCCGGTACCGCCCCTTAGCTAAGGGACTTCTCCCAGACCGCTCCGTGGCGTCAGTGATTCCACTGACGTCACATATTGGAGCGCCTCCGGAAGTCAGAGGGTATGGTCACCTCGGCGCGTGCGCACCCATGCCGCCGTACCTACGATCTGTTTACATAGGGAACTGTAGTTAGGGGCGGACTCAGGGCAGAAAAAGGAGGGGAAGTCAGGTATGTCACCTCGCCTGCGCACCCATGCGCCGATCGTAGTCGTTTACATGGAACGTAGTTGGGCGCTCAGGCAGAAAGAGGGAGTCAGAGGGTATGGTCACCTCGGCGCGTGCCACCCATGCCGCCGTATCTGTAGTCTGTTTACATGGAAACTGTAGTTAGGGGCGGACTCAGGGCAGAAAAAGGAGGGGGAAGTCAGAGGGGTATGGTCACCTCGGCGCGTGCACACCCATGCCGCCGTATCTGTAGTCTGTTTACATTGGAAACTGTAGTTAGGGGCGGACTCAGGGCAGAAAAAAGGAGGGGAAAGGTGAAACAATATTCCTAGCAACTCGGCATTGTCTTATGCTAACTCCAGGAGGGGAGACACTATCGTGTTACAGAGGGACTCACATTTGGACTTATCCGATTATCAGGGTACATATATAGTTACTTGGGATACGTAATAATGGGTGAGTTAATTAAGATATATAAATAATATTATGAAAAATAGACTATACCTACATATATAAAATTAGAACCAATTATTAGAATAGATGGACTATAAATCCCTAAAATGTAAACCAATACACCAGAGTAATAATAAAGGCAAATAATTAACAATAATAATATAGAAAAAATACTATTGGAATATGGAATAAACAAAAGTTATTTATTATGTCTCAAAGCCGTCCATTGTGGTCCTTAGTTCAAACACACGATGTTCTCCATTGTAGTTAATTCTTCAAAACTGCAATAAGTTCTCCAATTGGGAATTCCTCCACTGCTTGACCAATAACACCATTAGACCAAGGCCCGTCTTAGTTCTTAAATAGAAGCATACAGGGTTAATATCCAGGGTTAACTATACATATATAAATAAAAACACCTAAAAAAAAACCTAGAAAAACCGATAAAAACGGATGTACATTACAGAAAGGAACTAAAGCCAAGATTTTCGTTTAAGCCCTGAGGTGAGATTGTTTGGAGGCGGTAAATCCATTTACTTTCTAATTGAGCAAGATTTTTGCCCAGATCTCCACCTCGTATACCCAGATTAATTTGATCAATAGCCATAAAGATAAGTCCTTTGGGATTGGAATTATGATGGGTTTTGAAATGTCTTGGTAACGTTTTTAATTGAGAAATTTCATCAATTGATTTAGCTTTTTCGATATCTCTTATATGTTCCCTAACTCGAATTTTCAATTTGCGGGTAGTCAGACCCACATATACAAGTTTACATGGGCACGTAGCATGATATATAACCCCTTTAGAGGAACATGTTAGATGTTTCCTAATCTCATATTTTCTAGATCCATCTGCATTGGTGAAAGAGAGGGATTTTCTCATATTATTACATGCCTTGCAGTGACCACATGTAAAAAATCCCCTAGGTAGATCATTAGTTGTAGAATCAGGTGAGGGGTCATAGTGGCTGTGTACCAGTAGATCCTTTAGATTACGGCTTCGTTTGGCCACAAAAGAAGGTGACGAAGGTAATATTTTACGCAATATGGGGTCGGTCATTAAAATGTTCCAATGTTTTTTAAAGGACAATTTGATGTCTTCCCACTGATTGTTGAAGGTAGATATAAATCTAATTTGATCCTGATTACGAGTATCGGGTTTAGGGTTGGAGTAGAGGAGTTGTTCTCTAGGTGTTCTCACCGCCCTTCTATAGCCATTTTTGATACTACGTTTGCTGTAGCCCCGATTTAAAAATCTCTTGGTTAGGTCAGCTGCTTGATGCTCGAAATTGTGATTTGTAGAGCAAATGCGTTTGGCCCTTAAAAATTGTCCAATGGGTATGGCTCTAACAGTGGATGACGGATGTGATGATGTAGCGTGGAGAAGGGAGTTTGTTGCTGTAGGCTTCCTATACAGATTGGTAGTGATCAGCCCTTCGGTAGACACTTGAATGTTAAGATCCAAAAACTCAAGTTCTCTTCCAGTGTTGTAGGTCAATTTGATGTTCAGATTATTGTTGTTTAGGCCAGCCATTAAGTCAGAGAGTCTATCAATAGGGCCTTCCCATAAAAACCACACGTCGTCTATATATCTCATCCATCCCTGGACAAATTCAATATCAGATACAGAGTCACCCAAAAAGATTTCCCTTTCCCAAGCCCCCAAAAACAAATTAGCGTAGGACGGGGCACAGGAGGCCCCTATGGCGGTACCTTGAGTTTGGAGATAAGTATGTCCCTTAAAGGTAAAGATATTATGCCTTAGGACAAAGTCCAAAAGTAGAAGAATAAGGTCCGCCATTGCAGGGTCCAAGGTACTCGATTGTAAATACCAGCCGACTGCTCTTAAACCATCCTCATGTCTAATAGAAGTATATAAAGCTTCTATATCTGCGGTTACCATAGTCACATGATTATCAATGTGCAGATGGTCCAGTTTTTGTAAAGCAGCAGTAGTATCCTGGATATACGATGGTAATGTATGTACCAGTGTTTCAAATAAAAATCTATAAACCTCGACACAATCTCGCATAAGCTTCCATTACCCGAGATAATAGGTCTGCCGGGGGGATCATTTGGATCTTTATGGAGTTTGGGGATAAGATACAAGGTAGGTAATTTTGGATGTAGATTAGAGATACTATCCACCATCTTTTTTGTGATGATCCCCTGTTCAAAGGCTTTCTGAAGGATCGCTATTAGATCTGCCTGAAATTTGGATGTAGGGTTAAATGTTAGTTTACGGTAACAATTGGGGCTTCCAGTAGTTTAAAGGCTTGTTTTTCATACATTGATATTGGCCATACTACTAGGTTGCCCCCCCTGTCCGCTGGTTTAATCACTATGTCTTTTAGTGACTGTAAATGTGTCAGGGCTCTTCTTTCCTCCTGGTTTATATTGGAATTCCATGGAGGCCTATGTGGTAAATTCTCAATTTCCTTAGTTACCATTTTGGTGAAAACTTCTATGGCGGGACAGGTATTCAAAGCCGGAAATTTCCGAGATTTGTTAAATAAATTGTGTGGAAATGAGCTTACCTGAGACGAGGTGTTCTCCTCTAAAAGATCTAAGTCCCTTAACGCTTCCCTTTCTTCCACTGTAGAGAATGTATCATTCGTATAGCTTTTAGCATGACATTTTTTAAATAGGAGTTTTCTAGAGAAGAGATGTAAGTCTCTGATTGCAACAAAAATGTCTAAAGGACTAGATGGAGAGAATGTTAGACCTCTCTCTAGAAGGCTCAATTGTGTAGTAGATAGTTGATGTCTAGACAAGTTAATTACCTTAAACTTAAGTTTAAGCTTTGAATACCTGTCCCGCCATAGAAGTTTTCACCAAAATGGTAACTAAGGAAATTGAGAATTTACCACATAGGCCTCCATGGAATTCCAATATAAACCAGGAGGAAAGAAGAGCCCTGACACATTTACAGTCACTAAAAGACATAGTGATTAAACCAGCGGACAAGGGGGGCAACCTAGTAGTATGGCCAATATCAATATATGAAAAACAAGCCTTTAAACTACTGGAAGCCCCCAATTGTTACCGTAAACTAACATTTAACCCTACATCCAAATTTCAGGCAGATCTAATAGCGATCCTTCAGAAAGCCTTTGAACAGGGGATCATCACAAAAAAGATGGTGGATAGTATCTCTAATCTACATCCAAAATTACCTACCTTGTATCTTATCCCCAAACTCCATAAAGATCCAAATGATCCCCCCGGCAGACCTATTATCTCGGTAATGGAAGCTTATGCGAGATTGTGTCGAGGTTTATAGATTTTTATTTGAAACCACTGGTACATACATTACCATCGTATATCCAGGATACTACTGCTGCTTTACAAAAACTGGACCATCTGCACATTGATAATCATGTGACTATGGTAACCGCAGATATAGAAGCTTTGTATACTTCTATTAGACATGAGGATGGTTTAAGAGCAGTCGGCTGGTATTTACAATCGAGTACCTTGGACCCTGCAATGGCGGACCTTATTCTTCTACTTTTGGACTTTGTCCTAAGGCATAATATCTTTACCTTTAAGGGACATACTTATCTCCAAACTCAAGGTACCGCCATGGGGGCCTCCTGTGCCCCGTGCTATGCTAATTTGTTTTTGGGGGCTTGGGAAAGGGAAATCTTTTTGGGTGACTCTGTATCTGATATTGAATTTGTCCAGGGATGGATGAGATATATAGACGACGTGTGGTTTTTATGGGAAGGCCCTATTGATAGACTCTCTGACTTAATGGCTGGCCTAAACAACAATAATCTGAACATCAAATTGACCTACAACACTGGAAGAGAACTTGAGTTTTTGGATCTTAACATTCAAGTGTCTACCGAAGGGCTGATCACTACCAATCTGTATAGGAAGCCTACAGCAACAAACTCCCTTCTCCACGCTACATCATCACATCCGTCATCCACTGTTAGAGCCATACCCATTGGACAATTTTTAAGGGCCAAACGCATTTGCTCTACAAATCACAATTTCGAGCATCAAGCAGCTGACCTAACCAAGAGATTTTTAAATCGGGGCTACAGCAAACGTAGTATCAAAAATGGCTATAGAAGGGCGGTGAGAACACCTAGAGAACAACTCCTCTACTCCAACCCTAAACCCGATACTCGTAATCAGGATCAAATTAGATTTATATCTACCTTCAACAATCAGTGGGAAGACATCAAATTGTCCTTTAAAAAACATTGGAACATTTTAATGACCGACCCCATATTGCGTAAAATATTACCTTCGTCACCTTCTTTTGTGGCCAAACGAAGCCGTAATCTAAAGGATCTACTGGTACACAGCCACTATGACCCCTCACCTGATTCTACAACTAATGATCTACCTAGGGGATTTTTTACATGTGGTCACTGCAAGGCATGTAATAATATGAGAAAATCCCTCTCTTTCACCAATGCAGATGGATCTAGAAAATATGAGATTAGGAAACATCTAACATGTTCCTCTAAAGGGGTTATATATCATGCTACGTGCCCATGTAAACTTGTATATGTGGGTCTGACTACCCGCAAATTGAAAATTCGAGTTAGGGAACATATAAGAGATATCGAAAAAGCTAAATCAATTGATGAAATTTCTCAATTAAAAACGTTATCAAGACATTTCAAAACCCATCATAATTCCAATCCCAAAGGACTTATCTTTATGGCTATTGATCAAATTAATCTGGGTATACGAGGTGGAGATCTGGGCAAAAATCTTGCTCAATTAGAAAGTAAATGGATTTACCGCCTCCAAACAATCTCACCTCAGGGCTTAAACGAAAATCTTGGCTTTAGTTCCTTTCTGTAATGTACATCCGTTTTTATCGGTTTTTCTAGGTTTTTTTTAGGTGTTTTTATTTATATATGTATAGTTAACCCTGGATATTAACCCTGTATGCTTCTATTTAAGAACTAAGACGGGCCTTGGTCTAATGGTGTTATTGGTCAAGCAGTGGAGGAATTCCCAATTGGAGAACTTATTGCAGTTTTGAAGAATTAACTACAATGGAGAACATCGTGTGTTTGAACTAAGGACCACAATGGACGGCTTTGAGACATAATAAATAACTTTTGTTTATTCCATATTCCAATAGTATTTTTTCTATATTATTATTGTTAATTATTTGCCTTTATTATTACTCTGGTGTATTGGTTTACATTTTAGGGATTTATAGTCCATCTATTCTAATAATTGGTTCTAATTTTATATATGTAGGTATAGTCTATTCTTCATAATATTATTTATATATCTTAATTAACTCACCCATTATTACGTATCCCAAGTAACTATATATGTACCCTGATAATCGGATAAGTCCAAATGTGAGTCCCTCTGTAACACGATAGTGTCTCCCCTCCTGGAGTTAGCATTAGACAATGCCGAGTTGCTAGGAATATGTTTCCCTTTCCCCTCCTTTTTTCTGCCCTGAGTCCGCCCCTAACTACAGTTTCCAATGTAAACAGACTACAGATACGGCGGCATGGGTGCGCAGCGCCGAGGTGACCATACCCCTCTGACTTCCCCCTCCTTTTTCTGCCCTGAGTCCGCCCCTAACTACAGTTCCCTATGTAAACAGATCGTAGGTACGGCGGCATGGGTGCGCACGCGCCGAGGTGACCATACCCCTCTGACTTCCCCCTCCTTTTTCTGCCCTGAGTCCGCCCCTAACTACAGTTCCCTATGTAAACAGATCGTAGGTACGGCGGCATGGGGCGCACGCGCCGAGGTGACCATACCCTCTGACTTCCGGAGGCGCTCCAATATGTGACGTCAGTGGAATCACTGACGCCACGGAGCGGTCTGGGGAAGTCCCCTTAGCCTAAGGGGCGGTACCCGGCGCTGTGCGCTCCAATATACATCCAATGACCTGCATCTTATTTACATACCCTTATTAGGGTTGAGCATATAAAATCCTCCCAACACCTGACCGGTGCACGCCCCAGGAAGGAGCACTTTGCGAAACGGTGCTCGTCGGGCTGTGTGGGGGAGCGCTCCAGTTCTCATCCTAGCTCTGCTTTGACAATTTGCCCCTCTGCCAACTCAGGTAACTTCTATGATGCTATCCTACTTAATGCCTTAACAGGTCCTATGATTAGGGGTATTCCCTTACTAAGCTGTGTATAAATCTCTATATATATATAGGATTCAATAGCAATCAGTTATCTGAGGAGCAGGTTGGTACTGCCCTTTAACTGTTTAGCTGCCTAATCCATTTACCAGTTGTTTCCTCCTGAGATCACAGTATAATCTATATAGGACTGTTCCTCCTAGGATATTTAGCACATTGATCTAACATTCGGAGGCCTAATTCTAAATTCACTATGTCATGGCTTTGCTAATAACTCCTCATGTTTTGTGGGCTAATTAAATAAATTTTATATTAATTTTTGTAATGTACAACAATGATGTGTTAACCACTGGTAACCATTTGCCCTTTTATATTGATGACAACTGGTGTTAAAAACTCCCCCCTCTCCTTTTGGAGGTCCATTGTCCTGTTTTTTAATCTGTGTTGTTTATTTTAAATAATATAATAAAGCAATATGTTTTTAGAAACTATTTTTGCTCCTCACTTTTGCATCATCTGTGGGTGTTCCATGAATGATTTGGTGTAATATATACTTTTGAAGTGACTATGGCCACTGTTATTGTAAGGACTTTGAAAATACTATATACAATATATAGAGTTATAATATGCTGTAGAGTATATAGTGTGCTGTAGAGTATATAATATAGCTGTAGAGTATATAGTGTGCTGTAGAGTATATAATATGCTGCAGAGTATATAGTGTGCTGTAGAGTATATATATGCTGTAGAGTATATAGTGTGCTGTAGAGTATATAGTTGCTGTAGAGTATATAGTGTGCTGTAGAGTATATAATATGCTGTAGAGTATATAGTGTGCTGTAGAGTATATAATATGCTGCAGAGTATATAGTGTGCTGTAGAGTATATAATATCTGTAGAGTATATAGTGTGCTGTAGAGTATATAATATGCTGTAGAGTATATAGTGTGCTGTAGAGTATATAGTGTGCTGTAGAGTATGTAGTGTGCTGTAGAGTATATAGTGTGCTAGAGTATGTAGTGTGCTGTAGAGTAAATAGCTGCAGAGTATATAGTGTGCTGTAGAGTATATAATATGCTGCAGAGTATATAGTGTGCTGTAGAGTATATAATATGTAAGTAAAGTGTGCTGTAGAGTAATATCTGAGAGTATTAGTGTGCTGTAGAGTATATATATGCTGTAGATATTAGTGTGCTGTAGAGTATATAGTGTGCTGTAGATATATAATATGCTGTAGAGTATATAGTGTGCTGTAGAGTATATAATATGCTGAGAGTATATAGTGTGCTGTAGAGTATATAATATGCTGTAGAGTATATAGTGTGCTGTAGAGTATATAGTGTGCTGTAGAGTATATAGGCTGCAGAGTATATAGTGTGCTGTAGAGTATTAGTGTGCTGCAGAGTATATAGTGTGCTGTAGAGTACATAGAGCTGCAGAGTATATAGTGTGCTGTAGAGTATATAATATGCTGCAGAGTATATAGTGTGCTGTAGAGTATATAATATGCTGCAGAGTATATAGTGTGCTGTAGAGTATATAATATGCTGTAGAGTATATAGTGTGCTGTAGAGTATAATATGCTGTAGAGTATATAGTGTGCTGTAGAGTATATAGTGTGCTGTAGAGTATATAGTTGCTGTAGAGTATATATTGCTGTAAGATGATATGTGCTGTAGAGTATATAGTGTGCTGTAGAGTATATAGTGTGCTGTAGAGTAATAAGCTGAGAGTATATATGTGCTGTAGAGTATATAATATGCTGAGAGTATATAGTGTGCTGTAGAGTATATAATATGCTGCAGAGTATATAGTGTGCTGTAGAGTATAATATGCTGTAGAGTATATAGTGTGTTAGAGTATATAATATGCTGTAGAGTATATAGTGTGCTGTAGAGTATATATTGCTGTAGAATATATAATATGCTGTAGAGTATATAGTGTGCTGTAGAGTATATAATATGCTGAGAGTATATAGTGTGCTGTAGAGTATATATTGCTGTAGAGTATATAGTGTGCTGTAGAGTATATAGTTGCTGTAGAGTATATATATGCTGAGAGTATATATGTGCTGTAGAGTATAGTTGTGCTGAGAGTATATAGTGTGCTGTAGAGTATATATGCTGAGAGTATATAGTGTGCTGTAGAGTATATAATATGCTGAGAGTATATAGTGTGCTGTAGAGTATATAATATGCTGAGAGTATATAGTGTGCTGTAGAGTATATAATATGCTGTAGAGTATATAGTTGCTGTAGAGTATATAATATGCTGTAGAGTATATAGTGTGCTGAGAGTATATAGTGTGCTGTAGAGTATATATGTGCTGTAGGATATAGTGTGCTGAGAGTATATAGTGTGCTGTAGAGTAATAAGCTGAGAGTATATAGTGTGCTGTAGAGTATATAATATGCTGTAGAGTATATAGTGGCTGTAGAGTATATAATATGCTGAGAGTATATAGTGTGCTGTAGAGTATATATATGCTGTAGAGTTAGAGTGTGCTGTAGAGTATATAATATGCTGTAGAGTATATAGTGTGCTGTAGAGTATATAAATCTGAGAGTATGTGTGCTGTAGTATATAATATGCTGTAGAGTATTAGTGCTGGAGTATATATGCTGTAGAGTATATATGTGCTGTAGAGTATATAATGCTGTAGAGTATATAGTGTGCTGTAGAGTTTTATATGTGCGTAGAGTATATAATTGCTGAGAGTATATAGTGTGCTGTAGAGTTATAATTGCTGTAGAGTATATAGTGTGCTGTAGAGTATTATGTGCTGTAGAGTATATAATATGCTGAGAGTATATAGTGTGCTGTAGAGTATATAATATGCTGTAGAGTATATAGTGTGCTGTAGAGTATATAATATGCTGTAGAGTATATAGTGTGCTGTAGAGTATATAATATGCTGTAGAGTATAGAGTGTGCTGTAGATATATAATATGCTGTAGAGTATATAGTGTGCTGTAGATTATATAAACTGTAAGTAATATGCTGCAGAGTATATAGTGTGCTGTAGAGTAATATAAATGCGAGAGTATATATGTGCTGTAGAGTATATAATATGCTGCAGAGTATATAGTGTGCTGTAGAGTATATAATATGCGTAGAGTATATAGTGTGCTGTAGAGTGTATAATATGCTGTAGAGTATAAGTGGCTGTAGAGTTATAATATGCTGAGAGTATATAGTGTGCTGTAGATATATAATATGCTGTCTAGAGTATATAGTTGCTGTAGAGTATATAATATGCTGCAGAGTATATAGTGTGCTGTAGAGTATATATTGCTGTAGAGTATATAGTGTGCTGTAGAGTATATAGTGTGCTGTAGAAAGTGATATATAGTGTGCTGTAGAGATAAATATGCTGAGAGTAATAGTGTGCTGTAGAGTATAAGTGTAAGTATAGCTGTAGAGTATATAGTGTCTGTAGAGTATATAATATGCTGTAGAGTATATATGTGCGTAGAGTATATAATATGCTGTAGAGTATATAGTGTGCTGTAGAGTATATAATATGCTGTAGAGTATAAGTGGCTGTAGAGTATATAATATGCTCAGAGTATATAGGTGCTGTAGATTAATAATAGTGTCTGTAGAGTATATAGTGTGCTGTAGAGTATATAGTGTGCTGTAGAGTATATAATATGCTGTAGAGTATATAGTGGCTGTAGAGTATATAAATGCTGCAGAGTATATAGTGTCTGTAGAGTATATAATATGCTGTAGAGTATATAGTGTGCTGAGTATATAATATGCTGTAAGTATATATGTGCTGTAGAGTATATAATATGCTGTAGAGTATATAGTGTGCTGTAGAGTATATAAATGCTGTAGAGAGTATAAAAGTGCTGTAGAGTATAATATGCTGTAGAGTATATAATATGCTGAGAGTATATAGTGCTGTAGAGTATATAATATGCTGTAGAGTATATAGTGTGCTGTAGAGTATATAATATGCTGCAGAGTATATAGGTGCTGTAGAGTATATAATATGCTGTAGAGTAATATGTGTGCTGATAGTGTAATATAATATGCTGTAGAGTATATAGTGGCTGTAGAGTATATAATAATGCTGCAGAGTATATATGTGCTGTAGAGTATAATATGCTGTAGAGTATATAGGTGCTGTAGAGTATATAGTTGCTGCAGAGTATATAGTGTGCTGTAGAGTAATATAATATGCTGTATGTTATGTTTCGGTAGCTGAGGAGTGCAGGTAAAAAAGGCAATACACCAGAGCAGTTGGAATCTATGAGATTGCAGTACCCTGACTAACCACCGCAATTAGAGGCAGCCGTGGAGTGTTCCTACGTTGGGTCCTAGACCCCCTCGTCACAGCCTGAGAAACTAACTACACCTAAAGATAGAAATAGGAAAGCTATCTGCCCCGGACAGAACCCCAAAGATAATAGAAAGCCCCAAACATGTAATGGCGGTTAGACAAATGAAATACTGACACAGAAAGAAAATAGTAAGAGCAAACGCTGGGCCCAAACTATCTAAATAGAAAAGGACAGGAAGGGTACTACTGCAATCCCCAGAAAACCCTGAAAAACACCAACTCTACTAATTTCAAAATCACCTAGATCACACGACCTCAACACCTAAATTAGCTCTCTGGTGTAAACAAAATCAAAACAGCAGCCACTGAAAAAACTGAAAAAGCAAAAGAACAAAACTCAGTGGCTGAACTAAACTGAGAAGGCAGAAGCCCCCGGAGGGACCCAGAAGGCCCCAAAGAAGTGCAGGACAAAATGCAAAAATATAGCAACAACACAAAAGAAGAAAAATTCTTATCTGGTAGCAGGAGATGCAGACACGACACAGCAGGCTACAAGGAAACGGAATGAAGGATTCAGACCAGAACAATTGATCACCGGCAACCCTGATGGAAAATGACTCCCTTATATAAGACCAGTCATAACACCTGATTCCCAGTCCTCACAATCTTCACTGTACCGCTTGTAACCACCAGAGGAGCCTCTGCTCAGAACTCATCTCAAACCCATCCACAACAGTACCCCCCCCTTGAGGAGGGTCACCGAACCCTCATTTGAGCAACCAGTCGGTCAGGATGAGTTCTATGATACGCACGGATAAGTCTCCTAGCATGGATGTCTGAAGCAAACACCCAAGAATTGTCTTCCTGACCATAACCTCTCCATTTAACCAAATACTGGAGTCTTCGTCTAGAAAAACGAGAATCCAATATTTTCTCAACCAAAATACTCCAGATTGCCTTCAACCAAAACAGGGTCAGGAAAGGCACAGTAGCAGGAACCACTGGCTCAACAAACCTCTTCAACAAGGACTTGTGGAACACGTTATGGATCTTAAATGTCCCTAAAAAGCAAACGAAAAGAAACAGGATTAATAATCTCCATAAATCTTATAAGGTCCAATGAACCTAGGCTTAAATTTAGAGATGCTACTCTCATAGGAATATTTTTGATGACAACCAGACCAAGTCCCCCACTTTAAACCGAGGACCATCATCCATATGCCGGTTAGCAAACCGCGGGCCTTCTCCTGAGAGAGGGACAAACCTCTCCACTAACCTGGTCCCAAACTGTTGCATACGCTCAACAACAGAGTCAACACCTGGACAGACGAAGCTTCCGTCTGTCCTGAAGAAAATCGAGGGTGAAAACCAGAATTACAGAAAAACGGAGACATCAAAGTGGCAGAGCTAGCCCTATTATTAAGAGCAAACTCAGCCAAAGGCAAAAAGAGACCCAGTCATCCTGATCAGCAGACACAAAAGCACCCTTAGATAAGTCTCTAATGTCTGGTTTGTTCTCTCAGTTTGACCATTGGTCTGAGATAAATGCCGAGAAAAGACAATTGAACACCCAGTTTAGAACAAAAAGTCCTCCAAAATCTGGAAACAAACTGGACTCCTCTGTCAGACACAATGTTCTCAGGAATGCCGTGTAAACGAACCACGTGCTGAAGAAACAACGGCACCAATTCAGAGGAGGAAGGCAACTAGGTAATGGCACAAGATGTATCATTTGGAAAACCTATCACAAATTACCCAGATGGTGGTCATCTCTGAGAAACAGGAAGATCGGAAATGAAATCCATAGAGATATGGGGCCATGGTCTCTTGGGCACAGGCAATGGCATCAACAAAACCCACTAGAGCGAGAGCAAGGCTTGGAGCGAGAGCAAGTCCCGCAGGACTGCACAAATTCCCTGACATCGCGAGACAAGTAGGCCACCCAAAAGGACCGACTAACCAAGTCTCTGGTACCAAAAATTCCGGGATGCCCAGCCAAGCGGAACAATGAATCTCAGACATCACACTCTTTTTCCATTGGTCCGGGACAAACAATTTTCCAACAGGCAGCGCTCGGGCCTATCCTCCTGACACCCCCCAGAGCAAGTCTCAAATTGGGCGGATGGCGGAAAGAACTACACCCACTTCAAAATAACAGAAGGATCAGATAACTCAGGAGAGTCCGCAAGGAAACTCCCGAGAGGGCATCCGCCTTAACATTCTTAGTGCCAGAAGAAAGGAAACCACAAAATAAACGTGTGAAAAACAAGGCCCACCTGGCCTGTCAGGATGAGTCGCTTGCAGATTCCAGATAGACCAGAATCTTATGCCGTAAGGACCACCACCTGATGTTTGGCTCCCTCCAGCCAATGTCTCCACTCTTCAAAACCCCTTCATGGCCAAAACTCCCGATTACCCACGTCATAATTACGTTCAGTAGGAGAAAATTTCGAGAGAAAAAGGCACAAGGTTACTTTTAGAGGTCTCTGGATCTTTTGGGACAAAAAACGGCACCTGCCCCAATTTCAGAGGCATCAACCTCCACCTGAAATGGCAGAGAAACATCAGCTGCCGTAGAACAGGAGCAGAAGTGAATCTCTGCTTAAGTTCCTGAAATGCAGAGAGCCTCAGGAGGCCAATTCACCACAATCAGAACCCTTTCTGTCAAATCAGTTAATGGTTTAACAATAACCGAGAAATTACCAATAAATTTACGATAAAAATTGGCAAAACCCAAAATCTCTGAGAGCCTTTAATGAAGAGGTTGGACCCAATCACAGATGGCCTGAACCTTGACCCGGGTCCCTTTCAATAACAGATGGGGACAAAAATGAATCCCAGAATGAGATCTTCTGTACGCCAAAAAGACACTTTGATCCCTTCACATACAAGATTCTCTCTCAAAATCTGGAACACAGTCCGAACATGTTTCACATGAGAGTCCCAGTCATTAGAAAAAATCAAGATAACATCCAAATAAACAATCAGAAATTTGTCCACAAATCCCTGAAAATGTCTTCATGAAGGACTGGAAGACGGAAGGGGCATTAGTGAGCCAAAGGGCATCACTAGGTACTCAAAATGCCCTTCAGGGGTATTGAATGCCGTCTTCCATTCATCCCCGTGCTTAATGCGAATAAGGTTATACGCCCCCCTGAGGTCAAGCTTGGTAAACCAAGAGCGTTTTTCACCCTGGAAAAAGGTCAGAAATCAAGGGTAACGGTATTGATATTTCACAGTAATATTGTTTTAAGAGACGAAAACAATACACGGCCTTAATGACCACTTTTTTGCCACAAAGAAAAAAACCGCACCTAAGGGTGAAGAGGATGGTCTGATATGACCCTCTCCAATGATTCCTTGATATAAGACCGCATAGCGTCATGTTCAGGTACAGACAAGTTTAAAAGGCGACCTTTAGGGAATTTACTACCTGGCACTAATTCAATAGCGCAGTCATACTCCTATGGGGAGGTAAGGATGCAGATTTACTTTCGCTAAACACATCAGAAAAATCAAACAAAAAGTCAGGAACATCCTGAGCCTGGGGGGAGGCAGAAAA